>JANQDE010000059.1:559002-613420 GCA_037157785.1 Cephalotes varians | reverse complement strand
AGATTGAGTGAGATGATGATACCGACTAGAACGAGCGGGAACGGGACGACATAGGGCCCGCTCGGAGGGGAATGGCAGGGGGTAAAGGACTGTCCCGAGGTGGGAGAAGATCAAACGAGCCGACGAGCCACGGGGTGGTCCCTACCCGCGCTCCTTCGCGTTTCTTCCTTCTCCTCAGTCGCTGCCTAAGAGTGCCTCGCTCTCTTGGTTTCTCTCTTTTTCTCCCTCCTTACTCTCGCCCACCGTCCTTCTTGCGCTTATATTATTCATATTTCCACGCTCATGTTCTTCGACTATGTGGTTCGACGATCTACGTTCTCGCCGATCTTCTCTGCGCCTGTTACCATACGGCCGGGCCCGCAACAGACCGCGATGCTTCGCAAAATTGTTCGACGGAAAGCTGCATCGCTAACCGGCCGACTTACTGTTTCGGAATATACTACAAAGATCTTAGCACATGTTAGCATATTTTTTGCCGCGTACTTTTGTGATCTTCCAATCGGTAAATTATACGTGGAAATCTTGAATTTTATGTTTTATATATTAAAATATATAAATTGTAAAATCGTTGGTCAAATCTGCTTCAGCCATTTCGATTCTTAAGTTTCGAAATATTGAAGCCTTTCGTTTTATTATTATTCAACTCAAAATACATAGAAATTCCGAAAATTTCTATAGCATATATCCATAATATTGTTTATCTTTGGATCCATCGGATCTAGGAGCTCCGTAAAAATTCCGTATTATGGCTCAATAAAAAAATTATATCGCGTTCGACTTGAAAATTCAGAAGCTCGATTGAATACGCACGTGTGCCGCATCCGGCGCAGCCCAAACTCAGCACGAAACAACACGCGTTCGATCGTCGCGCAATCGTCGTATTAATAAATTCGCAGCAAATCACTCGGCGAAGCGCAGAGCGTGGGGCGCGGGTAGAGAGGGCGACGATTTTAGTTGCAAATCGCAAAGCGCCGCGAGACCCGACAAAGGCTCCATCAAAAGGACCGCTTTCCTCTCCCTCCGTACTTCGTTCCTTTTTCCACCTTCTTCCGTGCTTCTCTTTCTCTCCGTGCGCCCACTCTCTTCGTTTCCTTCTCTTCATGTTCCTTTCCTTCGTCGTTCGGTCTTCCTCCCAACCCACTTTACCATCGAGTTCTGATACTCTCTCTTTATCTCCTCTCTTTCTCTTTCTCTCTCTCTCTCTCTCTCTCTCTCTCTCTCTCTCTCTCTCTCTCTCCTTGAGTATCTCTCATTTCTCCACACCTTCGCCATTATCATACAAACATTAATGACGAGCCGGAAAAGTACTGCGGTCAGGAGACCACAATATTATCCTCGCTAATCGTACGCCGGCTCTGCTTCTTTGGTTCTGCGCGATAAAAGATAGAAGAGATGTTCATTGTGCGTGCACGCCAAGATAGTTGTCTAGGCGCGCTAAATAGAGGAAGAAGCAGTAAGAAAGACGTTTTATTTATATTGCACAAATCCGTGCATAAAACTTTTTTTTTATAAATATATTATATTATCCTTAATTGTTAAAATATTTACTAAAACGAAATGCAGAGAAGACAGCAAGAATATACATCCTTATATATCCCTGACAATATATATGTATGACGCGATAAATACAAAAAAAATCTCAGTAAAAGAGGCAATACAAGAAAATGAAAAGTTGAATAACAATTTCATATTATATAAATTATTTGACTCATATTATCGCAAAAAAAAAACATGACGATTTTAAAAGTGATGTGATTGTACCACGGATAATATCCCTGTATTCACTGCATTGCTTGGTAAAATGACAAAGAGATGTTAACGTCTTGTAATAACAGTTAACGCGTCGAACGTGTCTCATGCAAATGAGAACGTCAATTAAACGTGTCGGTTGCCATTTTAATACATCACCGCATCCCTCGTATTAAGATGACTTCTCCATTTGGAAGTATATTTTTGTAGAGAGATGTTCCCATCAATGTCAAAAGTGTTGTATCTGGCGCGAATATTAACTACTTCACGAAACGTTTTCAGACAATGCTATCCGCCATCTGGACCGCCATCACGATCGCGCGTCAAACCGATGGATGGTGGTGGCAAAAATACAAGGACTCCAAAACTGCTACTGTGGCAGGTATGCCGTATACTCCGTCAATAAAATCAACAAGAGTGCTTCGCTTACATCCACGAAAATTGACATAGTTTAACACAGCATATACTCACAGCAGATTTTAATATCAAAACTTTCAATAATATCACATTTTAAAATGTATTCGTAAAGACTTTCGTTATTACAATAAATAAATGTATCTCTAGTGATACAATTTCACTCCATTTTACAGTAGCGGTTTGATTCTATGCAACTTCAACTTGAAGTAACGCAAACCCATTTTTTTAAATTGATTATTGTCAACCGGCAGAAAGCGCACAGTGCGCGTAGGTAGTGTCGGACATGTGCAAAACAAAGAACTGAATTCGGCGCATCCGATGCGTAAATACGCTCGCGCGAGTCGAAGCGGTGGGTGGGACGGGCGCGTTTCCTGCGCCGCTCTTCACGACCGATCAGAAGATGCCGGCTCGATCGAGGGTTCCATTGTCTCATGGTCCGATAGATATATGAGTTGTAATCCCCTTGCCTCCTCCATTCAGTGTCTCGATCTCTCACCCTCTCGCGCGTTCTGTCTCACCTATCGTCCCGGGTCAGATTCATCGCGCTCGTGGGTCCCGTAGTCTCAAGGAAGGGACCACCCACCCAACCTATACTTAGCGAGGTGTCGGCAAATTGAGCTATAGATGCCGAGGGTAATGCAACGAGGAGAAGCGGGGGAAACTGCAAGGGTGGCATCGTCAATACGATTCAGGCTTAGGGACCTTGGGGGCGAGAACGCCCGTGCTTGCTTGGCCATCACTAATTTCTTGCGCCACCTGGTCCATTCTTCTACCGCAAATCTCGCCTTGTCTCTCTCTCTCTCTCTCCTCCCTCTCCCCCTGCCCCTTTCCGTTGGTTCTATCTACAGAAATGGAAAAAGAGAGGACTCGAGACATACTTGCAGTCATCGGGAAACAAACGCACGTTTGGGTGGTCTTGTGCCATGTGAAAGTAAAATATAATCAAGTTGACGCTACATTATGATTATCACAACATCACTCTATCAATAAACAAACTTTTATAAAATTATTGCAAATATAAAAACAGAATATCGACGGAAGATATTTTTATTACACACGCGCAAGTAATTAATTCACCACGCAGTAAAATAAAGTGGGAGATAAATCTTTGCTTGAAGAGTTCAATGAAATAACTAAAAATAATCAACTTCCTGTTTTACAAGTATTAACTATAATTTTACATATTTTTATGATATAAAAAAGATATATTCTTCTTTAACCGCGGTAGATATCTGGCTGTATACTATATGCGTCTATCCGTAGATACGCCAGTAGAATTGCAGAGGTTTTCCACTTCTCGTTAAGCATGCGGCGTGCACGCTACTCGGGTGCAAAGCAGGTTACCACAGCGCAGAGGGTCAAATAGCCGCGAACTTCGTCACGAGAGAAGATCGTTCGTGACAGCTCGGCTTGGGTATTTGAAACGACGATGAAACTCGGGTTTTGCCACTCTCGTTGGTCTGCGCGTTGGCCGAGGTTGCGTTTTAGCACGCAAGCTTTTGCAACTTTACGACCGACACTATGCACACCCTACCTCCTTCTCGCAACTCTCCCTCTTTCCCACCTCCCTACCCACCCCGCACACAACAGTCTCTTATTCCTGCGTGAATACGAAAACATGTGGGTGTTGTAGACTGCTATAGTGCACCGTACCAAGCACCGTGTCGTAGATAGGCACGTGCATGGAGTAACAACAAACGCAAAGTGCCGTGATTCATTCTTGAAATTGATTTTTGATCTTTTCGTTAATGAAACATGTCCGGAAGCGCAGAATTGTGATCTTCAATTAGTGACATTAAATTTCAAAAAATTGAATACGTAATCGCTGGCGATTCTTCTATCTTTTCCGTTGTTTGAAAACGACATAAAGTAAAAAATTTCTATAAAAAATAGATGCTTTTTATATCTAAATATTTCAATCTAAAACTTTTATGAAAAAACCCTCACGTCAGTCTATGGTAGTCTATTCTTAAATTATGAGAAAAAAATGTATTATTTTATTCATATAGCGTTGTTACATAAAGATTTGCAGTAAGGCATTCCAATTTAAAAGATGAAATAAATCCAAAGATGAAATCAAGTAAATTATTGTGCATTAAACGCTGGCATAAGCACGATTCCTGACGAATATTTTATCGGCGCGTATGATCGATTCGTACAACATGAAAACTTGGACAAGATAATTAGTCGTTTAGTCACGGTTAACGATTCGTATCAAAACGCGTATGATGCCGGCCTTCTATCCTTTCGAGGCTTCGTATTACCATCATATTAATAGGCATTTACGTGTCTAATAAGCGTTAACAAGTTACTTGGATCATGAACGATAAGTTAGGTTCATTACGCAAGTAATATTCTTTGCTATTACAATTCTGATTAACATAATGTAACACAATGCTTAACCAAAAGTTATTATAAGTTGACAATTAAACAATTAAAAGGTTGGTGTAAAAATAAAATTATATATATATATATATATATACTTTAAATGAACGAGAAAGAGAAAGAAATGTATATAAATATCTACTATTATCTACTACTATTTACTCAAAATTTAAAGTGATTTTTAATATGTTTATAGATATAAAAAGTAACTTTAAAAACCAATGATTTTAGATCAACTAGAAATTTTCATTTATTAATAATCGTAGAAATAGTTATTTATTGCAAATTTTTTATTTTTGCAACATATGGAAAATGTTTTTTACACTAAATTCTTTAATTTTCGAGTCTCAAAACAAAAATTATATCGAACTTACTGCTAGACTAACGAATGTCGTTTACAACGATTTCTATCCGCTTCCGCGCACAGCCGTCAGTGTCGGTCTGATCGTTAATTAATTTAAGCGCTTAATCCCTCGTTCCCAACCTCCGCGCCTTTTCCATGGCGCGTTCCGCGCGGTTACGATCATAATTCTCGATTTTAATCGATCTCTGAGCGCGCGAGAGCGCAATAATATTTTCGGTGCCGCGGTCTCACCGCGCCGCGCCTCGCCACGCCGCACAGTGCGTGCGGCCCTGTGTGACTCGTGTAATTGGCTCCCAACTGGACTTCAAAGGGCGCCGCTCTCCTTCATCCGCGCCGCCACGGGCGCGAGAGAGCCGGCGGCTCGCTCGCCGGCCGATGGCTGGGAGCGAGAAGGAACTATATGAAAATTATACGCGCCATGCGCGTCGTTCAAGCGCGAGTGAGAGGGTCATCGATGGTAGGTGAAACCGAGCAACGTGAGGAAGGACGAGTCTTGTATGGGTCTGTAAGGCAGAAAGAAAGAGATAAAACGGGGGAATTGGAGAACGAGAGAACGAGAGAGAGAAAGAGAGAGAGAGCCTGAATAATAGGTGTGGCAAGAAAAGGAAAGAGAGTGTGTGACAAGGACGACCGGTACGCATTGCGCGGAGAAGTGCGAGCAGGACAGGGTTAAAACGTGTCATGGGAGTGTGATGAGGACGAAGTAAGGGAACGAACAAGACGGACGAAATCGCTCACTGGTGTTTCGACATGGGCCAGATAATGTTCGATATGGAAAGACCCCTGTCTCGTTTGGTTAATCGCTCGATATATTTATGTACGTGCGTTTTTTCACCACTTCGATATCTGTCGCCGCGAGATGTATACGAGATGACGTCTGTGCGGAGGAGTAACGGTGTTTACTCGCAAATTAGAGAAGATCGCGATGCTATCAAAACGCGTAAAAATTATCGTTACTTCCTTTATTGACGTGGATTCGCGAAAATAATCGGAATTCCGTGGATAGCCGGCGCGCGTTAAGGTAACGACTCTTTCAAGCCGATGTCTTAAGTCCGGAATGCCCAGAATATTTATAGTAGCCTGACGAAAGCCGAACGAAGAATTCTTCATAATAGAATAAAAAATAAAAAAATCAAGAATTTTTGATTATTGGAACACATAATTAAGATAAACAATAAGATTAACAACACAAAATCACATTTGGGACAATCAGGATGCGTCTAAAAAGTATAGAGACGTTTTATTAATATTTTTTAAACCTTTCTCAAACATGCTTCTGTATGATACTGTTTTTACGTGATCTTTTATTGCAATGCATTCTGACTGTCTCAATCACGCACACTTTCGTCTTTGCGGGCGCAAAAATCGGCGTGGTGACTCCCACGGCTGGCGTCTTCGGCAGTCGGTAACGAGGGGGACCTTTTAGATTCTACGGCGAATCAGGACCCGATCTAAGGAGAGCCTAACACCCGAGGACACGGGTCGTTTAGGCGGCTTCTTTCTTCGATCATTAGTCCGGCCCGTGGTCGACCGAGGGTCGTAAGTCCGCGAGGGGCCTCCTCTTCTTCCACATTAATTCCGCTCGCCCCCGCGCGCGGTTCCATCCGTTTTTTGTCTCTATCCTCTTTTCGCGTTTATCTTATATCCTGGTCCCATACTTTTTTTGACGGCTACACGATATCTAATATGTATTTTGATGGGAGCATATCTAGTAGGCCTTTCTGTGGAAAAGAGGACTGCAATTTGTAGACGCATTCGCCATCAATAATCTTAAATTATTGAATTAAATTATTAGTGGTAGAGAGCTCTCGATGAACATTTCTGTAAATCTTAAGTTATATTTATGTAACATCTACTGTAGTAATGATATAAAATGATATAAAAATCATGTGTAGGATCTCCAGATAAAACTCGAATGGTCATATTTTGACATAAATAAGTGGTTGACTCTCTTGGAATTTCGATCCATGGATGTTATTTGGATTACGCAATGACTATTCCGTGCTGAATTTCAAAAGAACCATTATTTTCCTTCAAAAATTGTTCACAGTTGGCGATTGCCATTATTCTGTTCCTCGGAAACAGTCGAGAATACCGGACGCGTGTGCTCTGTAAGTATATTTCCATGAAACGCTGCATTTAGACACCGCAAAACGTAGGTACGCGCAGAAACAATAATTTAATAACGAGCATGCTCAATGGTAATTTTTTGCAAATGCGAGCACCTTATTTTTTTATTCGCTTATGTCGCGAATGCATTTGATTTTCCATTGGCTGTTCTGATACTAAATATTCTTCCTACAAAAATTGCATGACACAAATTAAGCAAAAGTGCTAAGTATTATTAATGGCAAGTGTTCATTAGTCTATTTTCCGTTTCTTATCGATCGATAATACGATAAGCGTTATTTTTCTTTCATCTATTTCTAACAGAATCGTGCTTCCTCTCCTCTCTTACACTCCAGCGTCATCGCGCTTTCTCTCTGCCCTTTCTCCGTATCTTCGTCTCTTTCTCTCCTGTAAGATATATAAGGCAGCGGCAATACACACAGAAAATCTCAATCATCTCCGGCCGGTTTCTTTTGTACTTGGCGCTCTAAAGACAGCCGCTGATTGGTCGAAGGGCGTTCAAAGAGCGCCGCCATGACTCGCAAAGCGGCCGGCTTTTGTTTGTGAAACAATGGTGCTCGGTGCTCGCCTCACTTAGCGTGCCAGCCAAATGACAACCTCTTCCGATACTTAATCTATTAGGGAAATTAGCGGGTCACGCGAATGCCCGATCCCGAAGGCGAGAAGATCGAGCGAAGATCGACATCTCCCTTCCTTTTCCCGTCTTCGACCAGCTTAGATTCTACGTAGATACACGGAGACCCTAATTAAACAATTAGTCAAGGAGTCTTGCCAGCAATTTTCTCGCTACCCGCCTCGATGACAGGATCTATTATTTCGCTGTGCTGAACTTGGAAAATTCTTGCTTATCCGTGTCAACAATCTCTTCCGTTGTCTGATCGCATTTTTCTGAATTCATCCTGAAGACATCTTTTTTTGATCTCTTGAATCTTTACGGATTTGTTATATCTCTTGCTTTTTAAGAATAATGTTGAAACGCAACATCAAGTTACGCGATGCAGATTGTACATAAATAATAAATTGTTAATGAGATTAAAAATATATTTCACCGTTTTTTTTCATTGTAGCTTTTAAATCTGTATTTGCTTGGATACTAATAATAATAAAGAATATAAAAGAATGCGTAACTAATCACAATCGAACGATCAATTGCAATTGACTCCATAAATAACATGAGAGTAAGAATCTCGCGATACTTTCTCTCATATAGTTTAGCAAACTATGTTGTACAGATATGAAACAAAATTATTATCTGTTGAACAATAAAAAATTATATTTCGAAATATTACAATTTCGACGATATCAGCCAAATTAAACAAATTTATTAATATTTAAATTTTGAATATTATTAATTCTTCACATTTATTATGCTCTTGTCTTGTCCTATGCTGCATTTGTCTCTGGAAAATTCTTTAAAACATTGATTCACGTTTTTAGTAAAACAACGTAAAATTACAGATGTATAGTAATTATCGTATAAGACAAGACGAGCCTATCCACCGGTGCGTTTATACATCAGTACGAGCGATTAATAATCATTTAATTAATTGATCTCCATTGGTTCATCTAATAGTTTTTTCTTTATGACATGAAGCTATAAATATCTAACTATGTAATAATTAAGTCAGGCATCCGACTAATAACTCGTAGCAGTGCAATCTCAATGAATACGGTACGTGGACAAGAAAATTATCTTCGATAATGTAAGGTTGTGTTTACCCCATACAGTTTCTAGATGGCAAAGCTGCTGCGAATGTTAAATAAAATAATAGAAACGATAGCTTCCCTCCATATATGTCTAGTTCATTAATCGATTATATAATGATTAGAAGGCCTTACTCAAAATAATAATGAAACAATAACTTAATTTTAAA
Source organism: Cephalotes varians (assembly GCA_037157785.1). Lineage (NCBI taxonomy): Eukaryota > Metazoa > Arthropoda > Insecta > Hymenoptera > Formicidae > Cephalotes > Cephalotes varians. The sequence goes on along the minus strand of JANQDE010000059.1, from coordinate 604,501 downwards.
CTCAAAGTTCCAATCATCATTTTAATATAGTTATTGTATAATTGCACATTTATTATTATTAATACTATGTCTACATATTTAATTAATAATATATGTCTACATCAATATGATGAGAAAATTTAAACGATAGCACATGCCCTAAACAGAAGAATAGTGAGTCAAAAAGTAAATGAAGATAAAATCATGTTTATTATAGTTATTTACGTTATTATTATCCGTAAAGAATTTCGACGTCAGTTTCCCACATAACATCGGTTTAGAATGGTTTCCTCTCTTGATATTTCTATCTTCTTGCTGGGTACGTGTCGGTAACGGACAAGGTAACAGAACTTTAAGAGTTAATTAAATCAAAGACTGCCGACACAGGCAGTCGTAATAAAAGTAAGAACACGTCTCGAGGTGCATTATAGGAGGATGCAGCAATAAAATAAAAAGCTTTCAGGAAGGAGAAGATAACCGTTCTGAGTGACCTGAAGGGTTTGTGCGGCCGCTTTTGGACCTACAATAAAATTCGGGTTTCCTATGATCGAATACGTCCGTATGCTGAAAACACGGATGCCATGTGCAACTTGGATGTATAGTTCGATTATAAGCGATATGCTGCACGCAAATGATACTCGGATGATTAAAATTTAATTTTCTTAATTTTCCAAACTGCGATTTGTATTTAGGCAATCTCTTTAAATCAACGCAATAAATATTTTAGAGTAATGTAACATCGTAATTTCTTTTTAAATTTTGGTCAACCAATTAATTCATTTCAAATGATTTATCTTTTAGAATATTTCTTTAGAAATAACTACAAAACCTCAAGATCGACGTTTCTAAGGGCTCTATAAATTTCTTACTCTGTTCTCAAAGTTAATCCACTTCATTACAACTTAATTACACAATTCAATGGATCAAAACAGACTACTAGAAGAGATGAAGAGGAATCCTTTCTTTCGGTTAACATAATAGAATTTGTCAGTTGATGAAGAATTCTATTGAGAGAAATAGCACCTTCTGATGAGATAGGATCCAAACGCAGTGCGATCAACAAACAATCGACGTGATCGAATTTTTTCGAAAATCGGTTGACAGTGCGGTTGTGCAACGGATTCAGCCGCGTCATCGGCGGCTCCTTTGGGCAGCTATCCTTTTTTTTGCCACGGACTCTTCTCATCGATTTTTAAAAGGGCTTCCAAGATTGCTAATTGATTAATCATGACCCCCGGGAGTTACCAGAATTCCGCCACACTCCGCGTTCGCCATACACTTTATTTCTTCCTTGTCCTCTTCCTTTCGCGGATCGCTTACTCTAACTGACCAATCTCCTCTTTTTCCTATCCGTAATCATTGAAGCGAGTTGAAAAATTATCCGTGAAAAAGATACAACATTGACGATGTTTCAACGAATCTCCTCGACCTTAACTCTTTGTGCAAATGCAATTTTACTCCGAAAAATATGATAAAGTAATACACTTTAATTTCGAAACTAGTTTCCCGTGTTCGTTTTACAGATTAAATATGTTTCTAAAAAATTCGATATAAATTTCGCTACATCAATAATTTCATCTAATTTAATGTATAAAGCTAATATTGCTAAAAAGCTAGTATTAGATAGCTATATTTCACCAAAAATTCATAAATTTGATACATTTTGGAATAAACACAATTCAATATTTCATACGACGATCTACCTCGAAGACAATTAACAATGTGAAATGCATGTGTTATTACGCGAACGTCATTTTATCTGAAGTTTTTAATTCCGGAGCACAATGACTTTCGGAAAAAAGATCCTCTGTGGTGGCCTAATTACGTCTCGAAGAGATAATTATTCGATTATTCACACTCGCTTGGTCAAAAATAATAAAAAGATCGGATGCCTAGAGAAAAAAACGGAGATTTATGGGCTATTACAATTCGTTCTACTGGTAGAGCTGAATGTGCAAGAGGCTCAGCACAAAACCACGATCTTTGCCAGCCATCTGTGGTGGGATATCCCAAGCAACTACGCTGATAGACTCGAGAAATTTCCTTTCACATCGGCTGGTAGAGTAGAAAATGCACGAACATTACAGACAAATATCAATATAGAATTTTCCTTTAATATCTTTTGATGATAAAATAATCATATCACATTATCAAAGGAGGTATCTTTCCATGTAAGTCTCATCCAAGATATGTACTATATGCGTTTTTTAGTATCTTTTGATGATAAAATATATCTTCATATACAATTTTTATATTGAATAATTTTCCTATACTAATAATTCCTCTATATAAAATTTATTATAAAATTTTAATATTTAAAACTAAAAACTAATCAACAAATCATTTCTTACAGTTTGAAAATTGTATCTGGTATAGATAATTAATTATATTTTTAGAAAAAACAGATATATTGTCAATTAAAATATTCATAAAAATAGTAGAATTATTGCAAAAGTTTGAGTAAATTGCAATAAATCGAAATTGCAATAGGTCGAGATGCAATAGGTCGAGAATAGGAGAACATCAAGAAATCATAAAAAAAAAAAATTCTCTTAATCTAATTCTTAATCATTAATCAAATGATCTGCTGTTGTTTTAAATTATTGCATCATAGATATTATTATTTTGTTTTTTTCAAAATGCAATTATATTTACAATAAAGAACAAATTTATTAAGTAACAAATAGAATGGTATGTGAAAACAAATAATTAAAAATGCGCTACACGATCAAAGCTAGATCTTCGTGCAAATATCTCTTGTATGAATTTATATACATTTCTCAAGTTCACCAAACTGCGCGCCGAATAAATTTTCTGTCTTAAAACACAATTTTAAGTTGAACAAGAATAGTAATATCACGATATTAAATTAATAATTAATTTAATAATAATGATGCTAACAAGCATTTTAATCCCTTTTTTTCCCGAATAGACTTATTTATTGTTTATTGAAATGTATGATTAGTTATAGATTAATAATAAAATCAGATTAGATAAATTAATAACTTGTATACATCACTCTATGTGTGATGATACGACATTGCAAGATATGAAGGATCACATAGAAGCAATCCTTCTGCGAACGATATCTAAGAATGGCCATTTCTGTAACGACGAAAATCGCTCTCAGCTTTGACAAGAGCTTGACTTCTCTTCGAAATTCCCCGTCGACAGGAAATCTCGTCCCTGCCTTCGGCGAAGGCGAGCAGGAAATTTCGATCGCCATTTGACGATGCGAAAGTAACCAACGTGCGAGACATGCGGGAGGAGGAGAACTCTACTCACGCGAGCGTTGGCGCGCGATATGGGCGGCCGCGCGCATGAACGCGCGCGTAAGAATATAAAAGCAAGAAGACCGGATGACTGCTAACTGTTTGTTAGTCTTGGGTTTTAAAGTCCGCGCGTCTGTCAGTCCAGAGATGTAATATTAGTGCTTAGTGTATGCTGCCGCCGCCACTCCCGCTCATTCACGTTTCCTCTTTCCTTTCTTCCTCCTTTCTCTCTTCCCTCTCTCTGCGTCATTCCCGCACGATTAGCTCTTCCTTGTCGATTTTTTTCGACTTCTCAAACTTTCAAGCTTACCTTATTCAAGCTTAAATTATCCTTACCAATTAAAAAAAATAAATTTAATTATTAAAGTTAATAATCTATGATTTTAATGTCGTGTAACGATTTATACATTTTAAATTATAAAATTTAAAAATCATTTATTTTATATATTTTTATAAAATTTTATCTTATAAAAATTTGAACTATAAAATATTTTTAATTTTACATTTTTTAACTATAAATTATAATGATTAAATACGTTGATGAAAGAGGAGAGATTCATGTTTTGTTTTATTACTGATATATTATACTTATAAAAAAATTGTCATATATTTTCCTCAATTGTAAACAAGTTTATAACAAGAAATTATTTCAGTCAATATCATTCAAATGTGAAAATGTAAAATGAATAAGTAAACTTCATGTGATCAGATTATAGAATAAATGGGAAGCGTTATTCGTCGATTCATCTTAATACCTTTCCTGTAAAAAGATGCCCCAATAACTTATCTAGGTGGACCGCTATAAATAGTTAAAATACTTGGAGGACCGAACGAAACGAGGGTGTTTTAGCGACCATTTTGGAAAAATAAACGATCACGACCACGTAGAGAACAGATGACTCTGCCACGCGGATGCCAACTCCTCGTTGGAGTGACAGCCGCCGTGGCCGACGATTGTTTTTCAGTTTACGTTAACGTTTCGCTTTCGTTTCGATACGGTCGTTGAACGAGCTCCGTCGTCGGTTCGTAGTCTTTATTGACTGCCGGTTAAATCGGGCTCGGAAGGAGCCTCGTACGGAACTATTTGATTTTATGAGACATCTCCAGTCGCTCTCTTCACGCGACAGGCGACGACAAGCTTGTTAAAAGGGTAACCGCGAAACTCCGTTTGAGACAAAGTCGTTGTCGAGGCCGGTGACTTTTTGCGCAATCGACTTGTCGTATGGATGACGACTGTCAGAGTTAGCAGACGGATGCTGGTGAGATGTTCGCTGACAGAGACTTCATTTCGCAAACGACCGACACTTCATCTCGTAATTGGTCGACCTATCTCTCTCGACGTGTCTCTCAATAAAAATTCCACCCGTTCTAAAGAGATTCGTCGCTCTATCTCGATATTTCGAACGATTGCTCATGACGTAAAAAGAAATATCCGAGTGGCAGAAATTGAACGAAGGAGAAGAAGACGAGAAGCAACAAAGTATACCAAGATCGAGTAAAGGATGACGGCGGAAAGGCGGACGCCGGTCTTGTTCGGGGGTAACTGAAATAAGGTATAATTTTCCGCGCCAATTAAGGTCTTTAAGAATTGCGACCAATTGAGCGGGAGGGTCAGAGCCTTAGCTTTAGGGGAGAGATGTACTACCATCCCCCTATAATTTATTATTGATTAGATCGGATCGAGAAAAAGAGGTCTTGGTATGTAGACTTAAGATTGGTTTGAGATCGTCTGTGTATAACGGAGTGTAACGAGCAAATGCGGATGGCGTTTTTCCAATTTCCGGTTCGGATACTTAAAGCATAATGGTAGTACTTGATACACGATCTGTTCTTCATTTAAAAAAAAAAGTTTGTTAATCGTAGGTAATTATTAGAATTTGCGAAAATTCATATGTCATTCGCAATTTAATTGCCTATTGTTTACAGATTTTTCTTGCTCCGTACTATAATCGAACAGCAAAATAAATAATTTTATATTAAAATAGATGTAAAAAATGACACATAATATATATCAAGAATAATTAAATATATAGCTTAGGATTGCAGCTATTTTCTTAAAAACTTTTTCATTTATTTAGAAAAAGCATCGAAAAGATATATTCTTAGATCATTTTGATTATTGTATAACATTAAAGCGTGTTTACAGTCCTTCATTGTTCTTTATTGTTAACTGACAATCTACAGAAAAAAATCACTTTCAATAAAAAAAATTTGAATCATTTTTTTTATAAAGAATTTGCGCAATTAAAATAGAAGTTTGTCAGTATAAGTAACTTTTTGTAAGAACATGTTATAATTTGTATTAAGATTTTAACTATTTTTGACAATAAAATTTGCTATCAATGTATACGCGTCTTTTCAACAAGAATGATGCACCACGCAACGATGAGAGAGTGAGTGAGAAAGTGAGATAGAAAGAGAGGGGGAGAGAGAGAGAGAGAGAGAGAGAGAGAGAGAGAGAGAGAGAGAGAGAGAGAGAAGGCAAAGAGAGCGAAAGTATTTTCTCATCGATATCTCGAGCGCGCGAGATCATCATCGGATCAACTCAGGCGTAGACCACGTTCCTGTGGTTCACACTTAATTAAACCGCCATAGGAACTCGGGTGCCAGCACGTGGCGGACAATGCCGAAGTCTTTAGCGGCGATTGTTATGTAAAGCACACCCTATATATGCACCGCGCAGTTCTCTCGTATCGAGACGAGAAGTACGTAGGCACCTACCATTTCGCTCGTATATATATATAAAAAGAAAGGAGTAACTGTTTAAAATTATCAGCTGCGATTCTAACTTCGATCACTTTTCATTAACTAGCGACATGGCCTTTCGAAACATAATTCTCATCATACTCTGACACCAAAATACTTAATTTCCTTACCTTTCTTATGCTTATCACTTTGTAAAAAAATTAAATTTATTTTAGGTGTAACTCGCGTCAGATTTTAAGACAAAATTTTATTTATAATTTTATGTACGTGTACACATTTTTACATATTTTTATATTTTTCTGATTCTTCAAATGTTTTTCATATTACACAGTATATAAAAATATTGTAAATAGAATTTTATTCTGAATTAATTAAACAAATAATTAAATAATAATTAAACAAAAAGATCGCTATAAAAAGCAAAAGAAAAAAATTAATAAAAAACAAATATCAAAAGCTTAAATGAGAGAGTATAAAATAACTTTATTCTGCTATAAAAGAAGATAAAAAGGTTCAATAGATTAATCTGATTGATCTGTTAACTACTTTCCTAAGACACGCTTTGATCAAATGCTCGTACATTTAATCACGAAGCATATATCAATAATGAAACTGTCATCATGTATGACTATCTTGAGTGATTGCTTCAACGTAACTTAAGCAGCCTTTTATCATCTTCGCTGACACGGATGACAAAACAAGAAAATCTCTAAAGTGTCCATACGTTTCCGGCGACGACAATCATGATGATCTAAAAATCCTCCGCGATCCCACTCCGTAGCAGAATCTTTCCGAACTCAGGCCTCCGTCTGGATTGGTCATCGCGGAAAAGCGACGTCGCGGGAAAAGCTGTGGATTGGCCGTAGGGCGAGGCTTGCGTCGTGACGGAAGCGTCGCGTCCGATCGCACGTAGACCATCCAAAGCTCCACCTACCTCAGAACGTGCGGTATTCGCGCGTACAAGCTCGCTTAGGAGAGCTGGGATCGAGAGGGTGGATGACGAGGAGCATCACTGAGCTCGTTAAGAAAAGGAGAAAAATCACTCTATGACAGTGAGAGAACGATCGATAACTGAACGTCGATGAAAATATCCTCGGAATCTGATAAGCATTGAGCTTCATCCCTGGATAAACAGAGACAAAATCGTTTCGAGATTATCTACGTAGAAACAGAGACAGAAACAGAAAGAGAAACGGAAAGAGAGGGAGGCGAAGAGAAGAGCGAGAAGAGGACGAAATGTCTCTTAGGTGGGGGTTGGTCGACTAAAAGAGGGAGGCTCTTCCCGAGAGAGAAAGGGAGAGCCGCGGGTTGAGTGTGGTAATTCGAAAAATAAGTCTCCGCGGGCGACAAGCACACTTGACCGAAGCACACTCGAATCGGAAGGGTCGAGCACTCGGGAATAACAATTAATAATGCCAGTCGGCCTACCAGCGATCTCTCTGGCTGCTCGAGAGTCTTCAGGGAATATGTGAACACGGAAGGCGCCTAGCATTCGTTAGCCGATCTTCTATTCCAACGTGTCGACGGACAAGCAAGAATATCAGCATGCTGCGTGACTGAGAAAATTCGACATATGATTTTTCAATTTTTTTCAACAAATTTATAAGGGTGAAAGAAATAAAAGTTTCTTTGTAAAGAAAAGACAAGGTAGTGAACTCAAGAATTTGTAACATGTGACGTGACGAGTTTTCTGGAATGTGTGACAATCGATGATGGTTGTAAATATGAAGAAGAAGATCGAAGAACAAGAAAAGATCTAAAGAGGAGAAATCGAGTGCATAGAAAAACTTTCAAGACAGCTTTCAGTTGTGATCGTCGCGAGGAAGAGAACAGTAGCAAAGCACTGAGTGATGGAGGACGACAAGCGCAGCGAAGCCTCGCCGAAACCCTTTCAACCGACTCCCTTCAGTATCGCTGACATCCTGAGTCGAAGAAACTCTGGCGCGGATTCGAAGAGATGCGACTTGGAGAAAATCCAGACTATCTCCATGCCGATAAGAAAACACAATCGTGAATACGAGCGCGCGGAAAACGAGCAAGTTGACGGAAGCTACGATCATGATCAGGTGATTCATTACCCGAAATTAACTACCCCGGAGCTGAGCATGGCGCACGAGTTAGATATCTTGAGGAGAAACCTGGCGCAAGCGAATTTATCAAATTTTGGGGGCATCCCGCACTTGACTCAAGAAACCTTCAAAAATCACTTCGAGACTCTGGGAAACTTGACGGCGTATCAACCTGTTAAAGAATCAGTGGAAACTTCTCATAGACAGCAGGACGAAGCCTTGGACATGAGTAAAAATAAATATCTAGGTACGTAATGCTATCCGCATGTGTAAATTATCACAATTTTGCAACAAAAAGCGTATTGTATGTAAATTTCTTTTTATCTTCGAGTGAAAGTAATATCATATATTTGAATTTTTTCATCGTTAATTTTGTGGTACTGAATTAAAATAATAATCAGCAAAAATGGCATTTGATAGACGACTTCACATGTATGCAACCACAGAATTTTCTTAAAGAAAAACTGGGATCGTTGTTAGAAGATTGTGAAATATCATCAATTTATTCTTAATCTAAATTAAAGTCTCCAGGGAAACAAAATCAATTATTTCGGAAAAGATATTAAACTAATATGTTGTGAGCGAGAATCTTCGAGATCCTGGAAAATGACCAATCAGAGGATCTTATATCGGGCACGAGGATGCGGGCTTAAGAGGTCATTTGAGCAGATACGCGCATAACAGGCGAGCTCTTTTCAAGGGTTTTTAAAGTTAACCCGAGCGCAGATAACGTAATTGAATGTAATTTTAGTAGCATAAGTGGCACTCGACTCGGCAGACGTCACGAGTACCAGCTACTTCTTGCACTTGTCGATCTCTGGCCATACTCTGTTCCTCTGTGTCTTGAGCACGCAAGGATTCGCAGATTACCGCCGTTTAGATCAAACTGTTTTAGATCAAGGTTACGATCGCTAACTATTTCCGAGTAAACGTTCGTGATTGATTTATTCGTGACAGATGTAGCGCGCTAGATGTTTCATATAGGATAGCAATAATTCTTAGTTAATCGTTCGCATCCGCTAACATTACTGTGCGCTACGTACGTGTTGCACGCAAATATTGCTATTTTATGTTGTATAAAATAGTAATATTTTATATTCAATTGAGTCGCTACCATATGTACATTGAGCTACATATTACATACAAGCGATAACGATAGTTTATCTTTGCATCCCTTTGTGTCGCGTCCATTTTTTCGTAATACTCGCCCTCGTTACGGAAGGTATAGAATTACTTTGGTCGAATAGTGTTATCTGAGTATAAGGGTAAACAGATGTTCTCCCTCGTATTGACTACTTTATGAAATCAATCATGATTAACAGCATTCATGATAGGATTTTTATTTTGTATTCCTTTATAATTATAAAAGATAAAGACATTTCTTAGCATTTATAAAATTCGAATCATTATTGCCTATAACCCGTAATTAATTTCTTCTCTCGAATTTAGCAAATGATATGTATTGAATTGTGATCAAATCAGATATATTTTATAATAATTTTGCTCCTACAATTGCACATATTGTATCACAAGGAAAAAAATGATACTAAATGATTTAGGAAAGTCATCAAGAAAATACAATTCATAGTAGTTTCAGGAGAGTTTTACGATCATAGAAAAAAATTTATAGAAAATACGACACGTAAAATTTCATAAAAAGTTTGTTTAAAGATAGCATCAAATATATAATAATTAATATTACGAAAGAGTGTCTACCCTTAAGCGAAGAATCGTCACCTGAAACCGCACGATAGCATATTGTTTGCAGCAGCTCGAGGGTGAAGAGGTAGACACGAGCTGGCACCGATTCAAGGTGCACTCAGAAAATTACGAGTCCACTTTCGAGGGGAAATCTCTCCAGTCATTTAATGTGATAATGGATCGTCGAAAGAATCGGCGTTGTCGCGAAAAATTGTTCTTAACCACTTATTAAGGTAATAACTGAAAAAATTCTTCCCGATTTTCGCGACGTTCCCGTCGCGACGGAGGAGCCAAAAAGCGTTTTAGTGGTCTCGAAGGATCATCGATGTAATCAGAGTCAGTCGACGCCACTTGCTCGTCTAGATCTGAACTCTCGATATAGACTCGATATAAACATCCATAGGATGTTTGACGAGCACCGAAGGATGGACGCATTAGCCGGACGAGATGGCATCCTAGTCGACGTCGAAAGTGATCAAATATAGATCTCTCTAAATGCCTCCACGTCTTCTGCTGACCACCGATGATAAACATTGACGTAGGATGAGCGTTTCGAGCGCGAAATAATTATGACACTGTTGGAAAACTTCGCGATTTATTCGCGAATACTTTCTGATTTAGAAAAATTTATCTACATTTTTTCTGTAAATCTTTAAAATACATAAATAAAAGCATTTGCTTTTTCTTTGAATACATATATTTCATTGATAAATTACTGAACTCTGAAGAATTATTATTTCTATACTAAAGATAACATGTTTTATATATCAAAATTTTTTTATTGATCAGACGAAATTTATTCGATATTTTCGATAATCGCGGTAGCTTTGCGAGGAAAAATGTTCGAAATAAAAATTTTAGTTTTATATTGAGATAAATTTTTAAAAAAGATAAATTTCATTTAAGACTTATTATTTTAGTTTCAACTAAACCCTTTCAGTTTCAAATATGTGAGTTTCTTTATATTAATATAAACAAAAAGAATCTGCAATATAAAATTAAAGCGCGGATTATTATTTGCTCAGCGATGTAATTGTAATGTAATTAATTTTTATTATATTGTTTAAAATACTGTACCATTACTTTTTGTTCATAGTGGAGGGTATCGCAAAGTAGCCGATCAAGCTTGTTGCCAAGTAGAAGAAGCTAGTCTGATCTGCAATACGATTGTACTCTAGTGCCACTGGTTAAACTTAGAGGAGAATTACCGCGGAACAGAAGCGTAAACATGGAGTAGCGAGTACATGTGTTAATGTTTGTACGAGACATCAAAAGCAACGAGGTTTTCTCTTGCTCTTTCTCTCTTCGATCGTTCACCGTCTCTATAACTGCTCTGATGGTTATTCCGACTTTCGGGCTAAACGATTGCTTTATAGTATAGTTGCAGATTCTCGCACAAATCTAAATATTTATCCGCAAACGAATTTGAACGGCAAGCTCGCATTATTCAAAAAATGAGACTTCGCCGTCAATATGTAAAAGCTTGAATGAAAACTTGAATGCCTCTGTTCTTTTAAACTATAACGATTTATAAATATATGTTAGGCTCAAAAACCGAAAACGCTCAGCGAGAAAATCGATCGCAATGCGTTCTGGTCACAAAAAATCACAACACAAATTTCGCTTTGTGATCTTTTTGAATATATAAGAACGTGTTGTGGACGTTTTTAAAAGGGCTATAACACGAATTTCGCAATGTGACTGAATCTCAAAAATCAGAATGCGAGATCGGTTTTTTTCGTTGAGTATTTACGGTCTTTAAGTCTAACATATACATTAGAATGTATTTGATAAAATTTTATGGACATTATAAAAACTTCATTTTTTTACGCCTCTTTTAATTAAAATTCCATACAGCAAGAAATTGCAATTTTATTTAGAAGTTGGTTCGTCTATCTTACAGACGAAGCAGAGGACGACGCGTACGAATCACAAAATTCAAGCCAAAATTTGCAGAACAGAAAAAAGCGCAGCAGAGCAGCGTTCTCGCATGCGCAAGTCTATGAGCTGGAAAGAAGATTTGCCGCTCAAAAATACCTGTCGGGTCCGGAAAGAGCAGATTTAGCGCGTGGCTTAAAATTAACGGAGACGCAAGTCAAGATCTGGTTTCAAAATCGACGGTGCAATCTTTTATCTATGCTTATACATCTAATTATTTTCCTAGATTTAATACGAAAGTTGTGAAAAATGTAATTTGCAAAAAGTAAACTCCATTTTGTTACAAATATTATTTTCTTTTCAATTATGAAATTTCATTAACTGTCGTTAATGACTTCAGGTATAAGACCAAACGGCGCCAACAGCAGGAATTGGGCGCCCTTGTAAGCTCTGGAAGCGCCAGGCGCGTGGCTGTACGCGTTCTGGTACATCCGGATGAGCATCTGAGGGGATTGCCTCTTCGTGGTTCGGGACAACTTCCCGGGCAAATGTCGAGCCCACAGATTCATCCCGCGAACAAAGCGCTCGGTGGTTTCCCGTATTATTGTCTGCCATATCACCCGCTACTTTGCCCACCCCTACATGCCACTCATGTTCAGGTACAAAGCCCAATCACAACCGATTTCGATTCAAATCAAATCTCAAAAATCAAGGACGAGAAGTGAACAATAGATTGCTCCCGAAGTACTAAGTATTGTTTCATGTCTAAACGAAGATGATGATACTTTAAGAAATGCAAAATATCATCATTTAAAGAATGAACTTTTTTAGATAGACGTATATTGTGACGAGTGTCGAAAAGATTTTTCTAGAAAATTAATGATTTTGCCTGAGAAATGAATTGAAAGATTGGAAATGAATTGAAGGCAACAGTATGCTCAATTATGAAAATGGTATACATATAGAAAATTTTTAGATTGTATTTATTTATTAATTATATAACTCAAGAAGTATATCTTGCTATTTTTTAGAATAGAAAATTAAAAAATGTGTTCGAAATTTGACTATCTATCATACTAAATGTTATTAATAATTTAGATGCTTTTTAATAATTTATTTGCAACATATGTTCCAATTTAACACGTTATTTCTAAATCTTTCAATTGCATTTCGATTCACGAACACTTCATGCGCATAAAAAGTCCTTTCTTCTAAATAAAGAATTACATAACGTATAAATAACTGATTTATCAGTCATCTTGTATCTATCTGAGATCATCGCACATATTTATTGTAATTCAATAGCGATATAAAAACAATCATGTAAATTAGCCTGTAAATAAATGTATAAAATACGAAATATTGAATCTTCTGTATTTTCTTTTGTTATATGAGATAAAACTCGTAAACTTATAAACTCGAAAACTTTAAATTTGGAAAGAAATAGAAAAGTCAAATTTTCAAACCAAGCTAGTGCTTCTGTTAGCTTCTTATTAATCTTTCAATGTTTTTATAGTTTCAAATCTTGAAAAAAAAAAAGAAAAGAAATGACATTGTACAACTGTTATATTGTGAAATGCGAAATCATCGTGCATTTTATCTTGAATTGAGAGAATAGTGTCTGACTTGGAAATTGCAAAGCACAATTTTTAAAGTAAAAATAGAAAATGTGTTCTTCGAGTTACTAACGAAATATGTGCAATTAATAGCGGAACATGTGCAATGTAAAATATAAACTAAATTAAATATTTAATACTAATTAAATTTGTTTAACATGCGCCATGCGTATACCATGTTCAAATTTATTGTTAAGTACAGATGCGTAAATGTCTTTAAATATATATGTATACCGATCAGGATCTATCATGAATGTTTTCTTTTCTCAATTTCCTCCTCTTTTTTCCAAAATCCTTTCAAAAAAAAAAAAAAATACAAAGTTGCAGGTAGAAAATGGGTTTTCTTGGCGATATTGCACTGACTTTCTCATAAGGATTTTAATGGCTGTGTCTGGGTGGCCCAGCAGACATCAGATATGTTTATTCAGACGCGGAGACGAGCAGGCTTAACCGACGGACGAGAAAAAACCTAGATCTGACACTCATCTGTTGTAAACAAAAGTGTTACATTGCCCTAGCCGAAACGCCTTTTACATTCCGCCGTATAAACGGCGATCATCCCTATAGGACGGTCTCCGGCTTAGAAATTAGTTCTTAATTAATTTAACCTTCTTAAATTTTAATTACATACACACACACACACACACACACATACATAAAATAGTAATAATCATATTTATGGTAGAATATTTAATAAGCTACAACAAGATATATTATTCTTTTACCACAACATCAATGCATGTGAAAAACATGAGACATGTGAAAAAATTTGATATTTCTACGATAAATATTTTTAAGTACATGTAGAGATATCTAAATAAATGTTTTATAAAAAAATAAAATAAATAAAATAACAAATAATTACAGAAATAATAATTTTGCGCACAAATAATTGTATAAATAAAAGAAATATATTTAAATTTTAGCAAGCAACAAAAAAAACTCTTATATCGTTTATCATCCATTTGCCTTATAATTCGTATTTTTGGTATTTCTGAGTATCAATAAACTGTAGTGGTCGGTACGATTTTCGTGACGCAAGCCGCAAATTATTACGATGAGTTTTGCGTGGCACTAACAGCGACTGTACATCGACACAAGGCCTCGTTTAGCGCAAGAGCATTATGGCTTTACAATGTTTAGAACTGTTCTAAACGAAGCAATAATGGACTGCAGAAGCGACTATAAAATCTATGCAGCCTCACCGATTTTCCGTCGCGTACATTTAAATTATGAATATAGATTACGGATAGAAGACATTGCGCTAATTGTTGCAATCAGCATTGCTTTAATCTTTTAATACAAATAAATAAAAACTATTTCAATATTATAAGTCTTTGTTTAGTTATGATATAAATAGTTATATAAATAAAAATATAATAAATTAAATACAAAGAGCATTCAATTAAATAGATCTATCAAAACGGATTTGATGTAAAAAATTTTATTCTCAAATTTACTCTCTATTTTGCATTTAAAAAATTAAAATCTATTGCTGTTAAAAATGTTACTATTGATTAACTATGTTTGTCATTATTAGCATTTATCGAATATTCAATTATAACAAAACCTATATTGGGATCTAAAGTATTTAGCAGTTTAGAATACAACAAATCATTTTCAATTCTTGATTCAGGAATTTGCTATCGACGCGACGGTAACAAGCTCACAATTTGAAGCAGAAGTACGTTCGTTTGAGTGTACCACTGATGGACTTGTCTCGTAAAACGAGAAAGGAACGATTTAACGCTCAATCAACCGACGAAAGCTAATTTTCATTAGCTGTTAATAGCGCAAGACCACCCTCTCTCTTGATCACCCTCTATGGCTCTACGACTTAACCCCTCGCTACATCGTTCTCCAAGCGTTCTCGTCTTTCGTTTGTTACGAGAAAGCTTTGCGTGTTAAATGAATGATATAGAATAGAAACTTGCAAAATTAACGTAAAATCTATTCGTTGATAGATTCAAATATTGATTTAACACGTTCTTTTTAGAAATGAATTTTAATTTTTTTTATTTTGAGAGCTCGCTTTTAATATTATTTATATTATATTATATATTATAAAAGATAAAAGTCAAATTCAAAACATAAATGGGACCGCGCAAGAAAACAAGCGAATATATAAGTATATTATATTAAAAAGTAACATCACAATAAACGAAAAAGGAAATTTTGAGATTTTTTTTCAAGCTAACAATGAAATAAATGAAAAATTGGGTTTGTGATCTTTATTTTGCTTATCATAAAGTATATTATAAAATATAAGAAAAAAATTTTTTTATTTTAGAAACAAAATGACGACGCAACAGTTTCGCAATTAGAAACCGGGAGATCTTCGCGGCTTGCAGTAAAACTGTCATACATCTTCACCTAAAACAAAAAATCAAATTTTTTTCTTAATCTACATTAGATTTGTTAGAGATATAGGATTATGTTAAAATATTAATTTTTGCAAAAATGGTGAACATTAAAAAAAAAATTTTTTTCGCAAAAAAATTTTACACAAAATTATTTATGACAAAAAAATGTTTTAAACGATTATAAAAATCTTATGTATTTCTCCAGAGAATTTAGTTTAAAAGTTATAGTTAAAATTTTAAATCGATTGGTCAAAACTGTTCAAGTTATACTGCAAGTCAATTTGAAAAACATGGTTTTGAGAAATCACGTTTAAAGTTTTAAGTAACATTATTTTCTATTTATAAGCGCAAATTTGTTATTTATCCTTACTCAGTTATTCCTGCTCCATATAATTGTCCTTTTTGATTGAAGATTAAAGTTTTTCTCGTCTTCTTCTCTGGATGATCTGGAGGACTTCTGGGTTTCTTTAGCCTTCTCGGTGAATGAGCACTCCAAAAATCTGATACGGCACTTATTCATTCAACACAGAAATTAAAGCAATTTGGACCGATTGTCAACTTCAGCACTTACATAACACCTTCAATATACTTGTAAAACCATCTTTGAAAATAGGAACGGTGAAATCACAAGCTATATCAACAATAGTTTTTCCTCTTGACTTCGATTTCGAAGCGATTGCATATCATTTTTAAGACTAAAGCATCATTTAAGCATCATTTCAAATTTGCACGCATAATAATAGTGCAATAAACGTCATCAAATATCAAATTATCAAATGCTGTGATAGCAGATAATAAAAACAATATGTATGAGAAATCTAGGAAATTTTCCAATAATCATTTTATGCCATTGTCTATCAATTGTATAATTGGAAATTTCGGAATCTGATATATCAGCATATTTCATGATAATAAAAAAAATGTGCGGAAAGAATTGTTTCAAGCGTTTGCTAACTGAAGCATCTCGAGCGTAAGCTGACAAAAGTCAAAAGAAAAGCTAGAGATAGTTTTTCAATATTTATGTAAGTATCTCTATTCAATGAATTCATAGGTATGTCGAGAATCAGATTTACTGCAAAAAGATCATCAAAGCAAGATCAATTTGAATCTCATTTAAAAAAATCGTACAGAGAGGACAATTCAACCGTTCGAGGTTACATAGCGGCCATTATCAATTTTGCACGAACCATTTGCGTGCACGGTAAAAAATTCTGACTTTTTCAAACGCCCACGATATCTCTTACAATAGATGTAAAACGAATGACTAAATTTAAAAGTATAATCCAGATCTTTTTCTACATAAAACATGACTTAGCAATATTATGAATTTTGATAAATATTTTTTTATTAAACTATTAAAAGACATATTCGAAAACGTAATCAACTGCCATTGAAACGAAAAAAGATGTAGAAATACAGACTCTTGATTTTCATGAGTAAAACAAGTGTACGATGCAAATCTGATTTCGCCATCCCTCGAAGTAATATAAACGGAATTGCCGGTTCCAAGTTTGAGATTTCAGTCGTTACTTTCGTCTCTGTCGTCACTTTTTCCTACCTCTCTTATATACCATTCTTCCGACTTCTGACACGCGTTTCAATTGGGATGGTTGCCAAGGAAACCTAGGAGCCGGAGTGTCACATGGACTATTGAAGATGTTAAAGGGGACACCTCTCCATTTCGTCGAAAACATTCGAAACGCGACGTCAGAAACAAACATGATTTACTAATGTTAATTTCTATATATTTAAATCTCGCATATTATTTTACATTTCTAAATAAATTACATTTTTTGGTAATATCAAATATCTTCACTAATACTAGTGGACGAATGAGGCAATTTAATAATTTTCTAAACAATTAGATTTATTTAAAAAATAATATTAATAAAAATAATAATTTATAATTTTCGAATGTGTTATTAAATCGGAAAAGATAAAATTAGATTTCATTAATTTTGTAAACCTATTGTTTTAGCACGCATTCTCTTATTTAGTGTCGCAGAAATTTCTTTTTCTCGATAGATGCCTGCTCTACTTTGTGAATTTGTGGAGGTGGGAGAAAATCAGCCCGAGTACATCGCGCGGATCATCAAGTGAGTAACGACGCTTGAAGTCTACCAAGAAGAACTTGTCGATCGAACTATGGAGGGAACCGTTTCCTCCGCTTTTCCGGCATTTCAAAGAAGCAATTTAGCGATTTTTCGTGGCAAAGCGCTGTTGAGGAAAATTGGCGTACGAGCGGCCCAATCAGCGGTGTTTCATGCAGCCACCACGACTCAAAAAAATTCTTTCAAATATTTCGTAGATTTCTCATACTTACGAACTACGAGGACAGCTTACCAGTACCTTCACTAGTAACTTTGTACTTTGAAAACAAAAAAACATTGCTTATATTAGTTTAAGCTCAATATCACAAGTTATATGTGTAACGTGTAATTGCATAAATATAAGTGGCAGAACAATTCATAAATTTACGACAAAAAAAACATAAATCGCATTTAAAATAATGAATAAAACGATGGTAAATAATTATGTTGAGATTCTCGCTAATATTTCATTGATTTAAACGTTACATTTAACATAAAATGTAATTAACATAAAATGTTTCTTGAGAGTTACACACACGCACACAAGAAGAAATATATACAATATACATTTTAACGGTATACATTTAATAATATACATTTTATTATATACAGAAATATATTTTACATATTTTATACATTTCAGAAATATTTTCTACAACAAAACATAGAGTGCAGGATATGTCAATAGTAAAAGGCGTTAACTGTGAAGAACGACTGTTTCATAAGCTGATAAGTCAGATATTTAGATTTGAGCTTCTGACGGAAGCAATTTTAGGCGATCTCTTTTGATTTCTCAGCGCTTTAAAAGCGACAAACGGTTACAGTTTCACGTACGGTAAAGCAGAGTTCTTTACAATAAAGGCATCTTTTTGAAGTAAATTACTTACAATTATAATTTTACAATTTCTTTGTAATTGTAAATTTCATAAAAATTATATATTCTTGTATATATATAATTCTTATATACTATTTTAATAAAAAAAAAAAGCGTTATTTATTTCAACGACTTTGTTATTTTTGTTATATTTATAAATTATTATTAAAATAAAAATTAAATATGTAACGTAAGCATTTTCAAAGAATCAATTTTTTTAATTTTGAGCAATTTTAATACAATTGTTTTTAGTATTTGCATAATTATAAAATATCTCGAAATTATGAAAAAATGAATATGAAATATCTCTCTCATATTTCTAGATAAATGTGTTAATTAATATTTAAGATGCAATTTGAGTTTTAATACAAAATTGATATTTATATCAATATATTTTAATCCTACAATCAATTTTATAATACAATGCAACAAGTAGATTTTTCTGTTCCGCAATTCTTTTCTATTTGTTTGACCGACAAATGATTAATGATCTGATAAAATGCAAAAAATTTCCTATTTATAACTAAAGCCGTCTGATTTGTGGATTTTGGCCCTTTTATGCATATGCTCATCTATTTGCACAGTGTCGCATGCTTTCTCTCTTGGGACCTCGCGCAAACGTTTGTCGTAGTTCCCTTTGGCTTACAAGCAAATAGGATCAAATTTCTATGTTGAGTGTTTCGTGATTGATTATCTGAATACATGATATCGTAATGGAATCGTGCCGATCACAGGACATAGATATACAGTGCATGTGGTGGAGTGATGCATTGATGCATCAACATTGTAAGTATGAAAAAAGCGAGAAATGCATTTAATACTCGAAAGGATTAATTCATTTAATCTCCGAAAATTAACGATCTAATTCTGAATACATAGCAGAGATTAATGAGAATTATATAATTCATTAAGAAATTTGCCTACTTCCACTGTTGTGTTTTCCGATGATAGACGTAGATTTTATCGAAATCTTTCTCTCTTTCATGTTATATCTTTTGTTTTTTTCTCACGTAAACAACATGTATTGATAAAAAAATTAATTTATCTCAGGTTGGAAGGTGCCTATCGCAGGTGCATGTCTGGAACGGAGTGTGATACAATTGCATTTTGTTTAGATAGATACACATATATGGCCACGTGAGTCTTATAAAATTAATAGTGACATTCTTATCAGCTTGTTCCCATGGCCCTTTATGGCACCAGTAGCACCATGAATGCGATTACACTGATGTAAATCGTCTATGTAGGCAGCACTTGACTGCCAGATGACCCGTCGTGTTCGCGCGATAACCCAAAAGGCGCCCATGGCTTCGCTCAAGCTGTCAGAACTCACCTATTTATAAATGCCATTTCGCCATATTTCCGTATCGAACCGCAAACTCACAAGAGGCATCTGGATCAAATTTAATTCGATGGAAATCGATATCGTAAATACACGCGGCATTCATGTAAATGCATGTAATAAACACGCTGATAGAATACACCACATAAATAATAGGCATTGGATTTCTTGCAAATATTAATTATAATGTTAACAATTTTATTGAGTGCAATGACATATATAATAATATCAGAAGATAAAATAAAATAATAGAAAATAATAAATGCAAAATCGAGATTGCAGCTGATTCGATGCCTAACTTGAAATTTAATAAATGTTGAATTCTTTAAAATCTCCTCTCGATGTACTTATTTCTTCTCGATATACTTATGCACATTTTATTATAATTTTAAGTTTATTTAACGTCAGTTCTACAACAAATGCTATTCTCCGATTGTAAAATATTTTTGTATAAATATAATATTGTACTTAATATAAAAAGTATATTCATCAATTTTAAAATAAGATAAAAATTTAATCTATTACTAAATATTTCGAACTTTGTCCTCTCCATAATTATAAAGAAATGAAGTTCATAAAATTAACTCATATAAAATCTTATATTAAATGTAAAATTTTACGTAAAAGTCAAGTTAAAGTAATTCTCTATTTGTAAATACAATACATACAAAAAAATACAACACTTTCATATTTTGTGTTACATGTTTAATAGAAAACATTTATCGTAACTTTTTGACAATATACACAATTCTGTTTCTATTCAGTAAGAGACCATCTGAATGAAATTAATTTATTGCACAACTAGCGTCTGCACTTGAAAGTCAGTGGAAAAAAACTTTTCGAGGCACATGACATACGCGGAAAAATGCTCGACGTTTCCGCAAAGGCCACTTGAAACAATTTCCGCTCTCTTGGTGCGTTACTACTTCGAAAGAAAAATCTTAGCCAACTAAAAAACAGCTGCCAATATCGTAAAGTTTATTCTCTAGATAGCGTATTTCTAGCTTAACGTTAATGGCTTACGTGTACGTAATAATTAAAGAATATATCTTTGGTTAATTACTTTGGTGCGTTATTTCTTTCATCACACGCAACGCTGATCATCCTTCGCCGAAATTCAGCAATTTGATTTAACGTCGAGTTATTAACGTAATTTACGTTAATAATAACGTAATAACGTAATAACATAATAACATAACATAACGTTTCCAACTTTTTAAATAAATACATATAAGAATGAATATCTCATCCTTTTTGTTATGTTACATGCATAAAAATATCATATGCATAATATAAAAACATAAAAATATAACCTATTCTCGGAGATTAAATTACTTTTTACCAATCATCATATCGATTCTAAATTAATCAAATAATCGATATAATTGGATTGATAATAAAAATCAAATATTTATTGATAAATGTAAAATTCTTTTCAGTCGCACATTAATTAACTATTTGAAAGAATTGAAATAACGACTTAATTAGTTGCTAAATCTAAGTTGTTCTTATCAACAGAACCACTGTAGAGTACAAGAGTAGAAAATGCGATTTTAATTATTCAGATTTTTCACGTCACCTACCACAATCGTTGCAAATTTTGATCCATGGGTACCTGCTCCATATAATTCACGTACTGCATTTGATAATTGGTGGGAGCGAGATAATTCGAAAACCCATACTCGCCATTAGAGACATCCATAGACATCCGCCTATCAGTCATAAGCTGTTTGCTATCGGACTGAACAGTTTTCAAGTCTGGATACGATATGGCTTCGTTAACATTCGCGCATGTCTTGAATTCCGTCTTGACTAATCGATTGCAATCGTGCACATTCAATGGAATTTCCGTCACGAAATTACTCCTGTATTCTGGAACGTGTTGCCTGTCCGACATGTCGTTCAAACTTGATCTTCCGGGCATATTTGAATTTACTTCCGGCTTATATCCCGGGCTGATATTGGAGTCAATCCTCACCTCGCTCGAGTTGGGCCTGAAGTCGGGACTGAGACGAATCTCGTTTGTCCTAAAGTCTGTCTGCATCGGAGTGCTTAAATCCGATCGAATATTTGGCCAATAAGGTGCGTTGTAGGACTCTTGTGCGTTGGGTTTACCATCCTTGATAAGGATCGGTACGGCGATTTTTTTCAAAGGTTGATTTTTCATATTCTGTGCTTGCAACTTCTCGGCATCCTCGATTCGGGCGCGTTTATTCTTATATCGTCGATTCTGAAACCAAATCTTCACTTGAGTGCTGGTTAACTTCAATGTTTGGGCCAACATTTCTCTCTCAGGTGCGCTCAGATATCTCTGCTGCTTGAATCGTTGCTCCAATTCATAAACCTGTGTCTACAAAGTGAATTATGGGGTTATTTATGATTTAACATTTTGTATTTTTTAACATTTACTTTAAGCGCAATGTCCATAATTTTTTTAAATAATTTTAAATATTTAAATAAATAAAATTTCGTTTGCAAATAAAATCAGATGTATAAAATTATTTTATTAAATTATTATCCACTCGAATAGACTTTAATAGTTATCAAAAAGAATCAAACTTACCTGTGAAAATAACACTCTTGGCTTCCGCTTCGTTCTTTTACCAGATTGACTTTTGCGCAATTCTGTTTTGCTGGACGTAACAATGTTACCTAAAAATAATTTAATATATAGGTATTAATTAAGAGAATTTATTATAATTAATAACTTTTTTATTGATAAAGCTAAAATTCTATTTTAGGAACTATAAAATATATGAAAAATAATTATAGACTCAGAAGTGATTTTGAAATACTAATATATATTATAATTTTCAAAATTTAAAATTAATAAAAATTAATTTTAGGTTATAATTTATTCTCTAACACAATAGTTCTTGCAAATTAGCACTACGTTAGAAAAAATGCAAATATTTGCTGCTATAATTTGTGAAAAAACAATATGGGAAATTTTTGCATAAAATGTTAAATTATCATTTTTTATCATTTGTCACAATTACTTTCGTTTAGTAAAGTATATTATAAGACAGAAAAATATCTTAATACAAACAAACAAACTTTTATTAGTTCCGTGTTATATATAAAATTATTATTAAATAATTATATCATAAAAAAATAATACATATTTAAATCAAACTTTTATAACAATACTTACCGTCTTCAGTGATAGAAGTTTCTTGATACGGCGGTACCACCTGACTCAATTGGTGAACGTGGTTGAGATCGGAGTAATGTTGATAGCTGGGCATCGGTTGATCCTTAAATTTATCCATTTCCCAATTGTTTTCAGGAACAACATTGTACGAATAATATTCTTGATGTACATGTTGTTGTTGAGCTTGATTTTGATGATGCGCGTAACAATCCATCACGCCGAATTGCTGATCTTCACTAAGAATATCACGAACACTGAATGGAGTCGACACCGAAGAGGACAACATTCTAAAGCATTTTTCGATTTTCAATCGAGTCACTACGTGATACGATATTGAACGTCACTTCGTCAGAAAAAATTTTCGACGCACTGCATTTCTCTTCAAGCGAGTCTCTTTTTAATTCTTAACAAAACTCAAGCAACCAAAGTTTTGCTTTCACTTTGCAGAATTAAAAAAATCATTTTATTTCGAAAAAATCGCGATTTAATTAATTGTAGTCTGACAGTTAATTTCTTAATCAATAAATTTTTTAAAATTTAATAAAAAATGTTCAACAAGTTAGTTTCTTCCTCCTAGAAATCTTGACAGCTTCATCAATTGTCAAACTTGATTATAAATTCATATATTTATTAAGAGTTTTAAATTCACGCACAGAAGTCTCGACAGTGCGCTCGCGTTGCGAACTGTCAAATTAGATTATTAGAGATCGTGAAGAGACTTTCAAATTTGCACGCGAAAGTTTTGATAGTTCATTCACAATTTTATCAATCATCGTAATTTACTATCACACGATGAAATAAACACATCACTGTGTCCAACGATATATGCAAGTATCTGCAAAATTTGCGAGAATAGCGAACAATCGTTTATCGATGCACTATTCCTGTTTCAGGGGGATGGTCACGGTTGAGTGGTCGGGTCGGAGGACAAACGTATAATGTGACTTGGTCTTGCAAGGGAGTCAAGTGTTGGTCCCGTCGCACAGGAACGTCATGGCGATACACTGATGTGAGCGTGAGGATGCGTTAGTGTACGACTGAAGATTTTCACTAGCACAGTTACGTACAATTTTAACGATAACCCCGTTGAAGTTGTCACAAAATAATTCATTGGGGGATAATTATTTTAAATTATTGTAATTGTGTAATTAAATCATAACAATATCTCTGAGTTAACATTAGAAGATATTAATTCTTTAAATGATTTCTATCTATAAATATACTCTTTATAATAGAATATTAATAAAATTATAACTTATAAAAGATAAGAAGATAAGATAATTTTTAAATAAGAATTAATATGGCAGTGAAGTTTTTCAGATAGCACCAGATTTTTAGTGAATCAAAAGTGATTTAATATAATTACCAAACTTTTAAATAATTAAATTTATTTAAAAACTTTTTATATTTTTTTGCACAATGCGGAATAATGTAAGATTTCAATTTTATATGGATTTCTATTTTATAAAAAAATCACGAAATATTCTAAATCCAAATTGATTATAATTTAAGCAACAGAATTAACTTTAATAAGTCCATCAAGGAACTTTCGATCTCCAATTCTTCTTGACAGAAGTTGCATAAAAAAAGCACAATCGAAATGAGAGCAACGATTGCAACATATAATAATTATTGATATCGGAAGTGTCTGAATAATTGAGAAGACAGCAAAATATCTTTTTGCTTCGTGACAGCCATAGCCGTTGGTAACGCAAGGCGGAGGAGAATACGAAAGACCCGCCTATACGAAACGAATCCACCAATCGAAGTATACTGCGAGTCGCGTTTCTAAAAGCAACGATTAAACGATTATTTGCGCAATACGTTCCCTCTCATTCTCCCTCGATTAATCATCACCGTTTTTTCCTAGAAGCGCGCAGTATAATTAATTTTTTCCATCCATCGCATATGCTTCGAATCGTCATTGCAAAAATTAACAAAAAAGTAAAATAGAATTGATAGAATAAATATATGTTATATTTCATTATATAAATAGAAAAGTCAAGTAAATTTCATTAAATAAATAACTCATTCAATGATATATATTTTTTCTTTTAATTTTCATAATTTTTGTAATAGATTTTATAATTTTTAAACTTGCTACTTATTGTAAAGTTTTTAAAAATATAGTTAGATTTGTGACATAAGTTAAGCATTTCCCAATAAATATAGCATTTGCTATATTAACTAAACATTTGCTATATTTTCTCTAATTGGGCTATTGAGCTAAATTGAGCTAAAAGAAGATTTTCTAATTAACAAAATAAAAAATATTTATCAAATGACACCTTAAATAACGGTACATAACAAAAACACAAATATTTTTAAAAAATATAAAAATTTATTCACCGTTGGCAATTGTTGGCAATCGACGGAAGCCGAAAAAGACTCAAATTAATATGATTTCTGTTTGAACAGAAAACGTGAAACGATCCGCCGTCTAGACATCCAGATACACGCAATTGTCTGGACCACTCACGGAAAAACGACAAAAGTCTCGTTCGATGTGCTCGAGCGCAGAAACGCACAGTCGAGCTGACCTCTTCAAGCATAATAGAGCATCCTCCTCTGCAGTTCTGTAAGTCTGCAAGCTCGGATATGCAGGCAATATTAAACACTACATTTTCCAGATTTTCGCTGTTTATATATCTGTTAAAGTGTTTTTTTTTTACACACGACAATATTAATTGAATATTATATTTTTTATTGAATATATAATGCTTGTATCTTTAGTTGAAATTGAACGTACAGATTAACATCTAATTTATGAATCTTAAACACGCACATAATACGTGTTGACAATTCACATTAATGTAAATTCAAATTTGTTATAAACTATTGTACTTATATTCAACGTCACTATGATCAAAGAAAAGTAATTTATAAAAGTGAATTATACAAAAATCATTTTATTTGGTCGATTTTTCCAATTTGTTTTTTTAATATATAACTTGAATATAAGTTTTTATGATCTGTTATAAAATAAGTTAATTTGTCATAAGATTAAATATTTTTAAGTAAAAAAATTAACTATTATCTTCCGACAAAAAGTAATTTAATTAATCAATATTATATATTCAAATATGTGATGAAGTAATACTATGAAGCTAATTATGTTATTATCTAGAACCTGTATGAAAAAGGAAAATTTACGATAATTACATTGTTGACACTATCCGAAGCCTTTTCTTTTGCGTAATAGGCCGAAACCCACTTGCTTTTCTCAGGTTCTACCTGTAAGATTTTCCTCCAGGCGATTACAGTAACGTTCATCTGGTATTGTCTAATAATGTGTAACAGTCACTGACAAGAAAAAGAGCAGATTCCGAAAATGCAGACGGCTCACCATGGGCGACATGGGACCCCCCACGTGCTTGGCCAATACACGCCACCGTGCGAGATTTTTCTATAAACTATACACGGATAGGGCATTCGAGGCCGCATGCGGCTATTTAGATGCGAGACGAGGCACAAAGGGCCCATTTATGCGGCAACGCGGATGGGTCCGTCTTGCAACTGGACACCACATTATGCTGAGATCTCTTTTCACGACCTCAGTTTAGCGTGCGAGCAATCAAAGTGCATCGCTTCTGCTTATTTTGGATACTTGATTATTCGGTTGTCAATTGTATGTCAATCCAATGTATCATAGAATAACACTTTACTAAATTTAAATATCTCATAGGATTCTCTTGATCAAGCTACCGTAATTAAAATTTGGATCACGGTAATTAAATCTTATCTTACGTTAATAATCAATAAATTTTCAAAATATCTAAATAAATAATCGCATTTGATAAATCGGAATTTTATAGGGTTAGATTTTTTCATTAAATAATTGTATATAAATCGTTCTATTGAAATAAATTATTCAGTTACATAAACATGAAATTCAAA
Source organism: Cephalotes varians (assembly GCA_037157785.1). Classification (NCBI taxonomy): domain Eukaryota; kingdom Metazoa; phylum Arthropoda; class Insecta; order Hymenoptera; family Formicidae; genus Cephalotes; species Cephalotes varians. The sequence goes on along the minus strand of JANQDE010000059.1, from coordinate 577,560 downwards.
ATCTCAAATACTCATATACTCAAATTATAATAAAACAAAAGTTTTTATCGAGATAAATTTTGTAACAGTAAATCGATAATTATTAATTAAAAATTATTAACGTATTTATTATGCCAAAATTATTATTTTATGCTACAAAAGATTTACATTTCCGAGAACATTCGTTGTTCATCATTAAGAAACAGCGTTATCTGTAGCCGAATAAAAACAAGCAAATGTTTAATTAAAAAATTCGTGAGGACGCTCACAGGCGCCTCCGCAGGACTCTCCAGACGCCGGCGCTTCTTTCCCACAGTTAAGAAGGCGCCTGCCTTGCTATCTTTTGGCGCCTACCACGCATGAATCCTAACGTATGTCCACGCACGCGCCGCTCTTGTGCGTGTATATAATTACACGCGTGACTAACAAGGCGCATTAATAAGATCGCGTCAGTTAACAAGAAGACTTTATGAAAATAACCGTTTCGTGATATTTTCCATATTAACGTTCTTCACGTGCATTTGATGATTTTCATTTTTGACTTATGTTATAATTTTCAATTTGATGGTTTTTTTTTTAAATTGTTGCGCAAAAATATTGATACATCTACAATCTGACGTTTAAGTAAAAATATTAAAAATTAATAATACAAAATAATACAAATTAATAATACAATAATAAAAATAAAAAATAATGTAATAAATTTTTAAAACTGAGAAAAAAAAGAGAGAGAGGTTTTTTTAGAATATCATAGAATATAATTACACAAATGTTTAATTTCTATTTTATTTGATGAAACACATAAAAGTAAAATAATTAAACAAATTTACGCACAATAAAATATTTTTTTATTTTTTAAATGATTTTCAACAATAAAGTTTTTGATCAATCTTTTAGTATTATCCCTTTGTGTGTGTGGGAGGGAGCAGCAAGATATATATATATATATATATATATATATATATATATATATATATATATGTAAATGGCTATATGCGTTGCACTAAGTTCGAGTTTCGAGGGGGCGATTTTTCGAATTCCAACTACGGGCGCGTCAAGGGTTCCGGGCGCCTCTAGAAATGCGTCTGGATTATGTTAGTTTCGACTCGTCGAAGTCGCGCAGTCGAAAAGGGCCGAGGAGAATCTCCTCCTCCTGTTACCCAGGGAAAAATGCATTGTTTTGTTTGCGCTTTAACTCCGTTAGCCGAGAGTCCCGATATTGACAGCAAAACTACCCTGTTGAAATTATGACACGCTCCTCCTCTGTTCCGTGTCAAATGTCGCGGTAATGAAACAATTAGCTTTCACCAAAAATGACATTTTTTAAAAATAATATGGTTCTTCCCTAAGGCTCCCGGAGCTTAATTCGAAAACGATTATGGAATATAACTCTCAATATTTAAAAGTAAAGAATTTTCTGAATGCAAATCGTTAATACATAATGTATATTATTTTCATATAAATTTATTGTAATATTTTTTAATTATTTTAAATCATGTATCGATTATTCTGAGATTAATCTATCTGATTTAATCTGTCAATCTTTTCATCACAAAAATTATAATTAGAAATACGTTTAAATCAAATTTAAAATATAATAAATAATTTATTATGTACCTACAGAATTACAATAAAAGAATGAAAAATACAAAATGCTTCTTAATTAATAAGAAACCGCGTGGGAAGATGACGGCTCTTTTGTAAAGAGAAACTACTCCTTCTCTCTTATCTTCTAGATTATGTGTCAACGAATTTAATGCTTATATAATACATTTTTCTTTTCATATTGAATTTACAGTTAATTCTTTTTTAAGACCATCAAATGTTTATTTTCTTCATTATTATTGTATAGTTGAATTTATCTGGAATGATTTTAGATTTTTTATTATTTTATAAGTTTAATAACAAATAAATAGAAGCATGCAGAATAAGATCATAGCGTAGCAACATACAATTCTTCTTAATGAACTGCACAAAAATTAAAAATTAAAAAATGAAAAATATTTAAAAATCACAGATTTGTAGAAAAAGATATTTTATCTTTGCATATGCTTTTTCTAAATGAAAGTTGTTTCTAATGAGAATAATCTATTATCACTTGACGGAAAAGCAATTAGCAACAAAATTAATTAGTAAAAATATTATTTTTTCTATTTTGATTTTTTCTGTGACTGTATTAACTATGATATAAAAAATATGATAAGATGGCACAACTTTTTGACACAATTATTTTTCAAATCGGCTTATTGTCAAAATCAACTAAAATAATAAAATCACGGATAAAGCAACAAATTAACAGAAAAAAGCAATAAATGCTATATTTTATTCGATTGTGCTAGAATTCGATTTATTCGATTGTGTGGCTTTGCCAGCTTAATAGACGAATCCCTTTGTCTTTCTAAGATAAATTATATTTATATTTAAGATAATGCATATACATATGATAAAAATTTTAAATCATTTAAATATTTTATCTGAATATAAAATGGCTTTCAATTGAAGATAACAGCATGTTGATGTGATAGAATAGTCTATAAGAACCATCGGTAAAGTATCGATAAAGTATCGTAAAAGTGCTGGTAATTTATCCAGCCAATTCTAAAAATCTTTTTTGGAAAATGGTATAACTTTATTTAATAATTTATTATTGAAATATTGCAAACGTGAATTTAAATGTAAAATGTTGAAAATTAAGTCGATATCAATAAATAAATTAAATTTTAAAAAAGAATTAAATTTTTTGTACACAAATATATTTTATATCAGTTCCAAAAATATTAAAATTTCTATTTCTTTATTAAGTTACAAATATAATATTTTTATTTTATACCATGATATAATAAATTCTCTGCAAAACCACCCTGTTAAAATTATCAATCTGCAGTTGATATCTGCAGTCTTCTTTCTGTGTTACCAACATCAGATATGTCTAACAAATCGATGGTATATTTAAATTAAAGACATGTATTTTCCTTCATATATTCTTTGACATATACATATAAATTATATATAAATTATATATACATACATTTTAAAAGTATATTTTATAAGCCTAATAAAATTTTGCGTTTATAAAGGAAAAAATAAATCGTTCTGAAAGAGCAGTACTTATCTTTGTAGGCAGATGGCATATACTACCATCTTTTATAACATAAGATATTCTGTAATCCAATATTACAAACTGTATTGCAAATATCTACAGTTTTCGTAATCTAAATATAATCATTCGTTTCAAACCATTTTAAATATAATTAATTTTCCATTTAATGTTTAGTAAATAACTATGTGTCTAATTTCATGATTATTTATATAGATATTGATAATTTTCATTGAGTACTTATCATTCTAAGATTAAATGCGGTATGCACTATAAAACCTGTGCTCGATTTAGAGCTAACTAAAATTGCTCAATTGCTCTGGGAAGATAAAAGTGATACGATTAAATCCAATCTAACGTCAAGCGAAGAACAAACCAAATTACACGCCGTAAACTTTAATTAAGATTTGCCGAGTTCCCTCCACGTGCGTAATGGCGAGCTCTCGGCACCGCAAATTTCTCAGCCGTGGCTTTAATTATTCTTTAGGGTCACATTCATCTGCCAACGTGCACAGCGCGAGGAAAGGAAGCAGTATGAGAAAGAGCGAGGAGAATTTTAATCTGATATCCACCTTTCCTCTTCCTGTCGCGCCATTCGATCGTTTTTTTTTTACGCCAACGATCTTTCCCGTGCCTATTTTTCGTGATTTATGACCCTCGGAAATACGGTTCCGACTTCTTGCTACATCAGGACCGAATGGACGAAACGAGCGCCGAACTAATTTTGTAATATTAGGCAACCACCGTTGAAAATTCATTAACGTCTGATAACGCGGCCAATTGAGATATCGACTTTTCTGATGGAGGCCACATTCTGTCAGCCGGAGCATAGGTCGGCCGTTTCTCTTTTCGATAATGTCCGCTTATTGAATTTCTCGAAATCCGAGTTCCTTATTTATGGGACGTACCCTTCCGACGGAATCCGATTTTGTGCCCATATCGCGCGTTCGTTGTTTTAGATTAGCTACAAGCGGGAACATATTTCTCCTCGGTCTGGCATTTCGCTCAATAATGCAGTTAGTTCCCATCAGATTTGTATTAAAGGAAGAAAATTACGAGGCTGATTAATTATTGTGTTCTAAGATAATTTTATCTATTCTTTTATAACACTACAATCAAATAAAATCAATAACTAATGAATAAATCAAATAAAATGGAATTTTCTATTAATAAAATTTTTGTGTGTGTGTGTGTGTGTGTGTTTAGACTAATATTTTTAAATATTCATAAATACGAAGCATTTTTGCAAAACTTCCAAAGCCATTTATTAATTTTTATTAATATTTATTTCTCATTTCTTGATAGACACACCATCATGCCGCACAGCCATTTATTTTTCTAAAAATTGCATTACTGTAATTCCTATTTCGATTTAGCTAAAAATTATGTTTCAATTATATAATATCGAATTATATATTTCTCAAGCAATATAACTTTCATAACATTGATTAAGAGATAGAGCTCGATGAAATCTTAAAGGGAGCTCTCTATATATACAAGAAGACAGATTGTCGAACATATCTTGTAGCCAAATTCCTGATGAGGAAAACGAGTGCCCCTCTCGGCATCGTCATTATCTCGATATCTCAGCTGGTAGCATCTGTAAGCTTTTTTTACTTTAGACAGCGTGTGCGGAGGTGCACTAGGGGGTATTGCCCAGGGTGGTCCAATTTGTCTGTCGGTTCGATATTGTTACGAGCTCATCTTTAATAATATAACCTCAAGCGCTATCGTTTAAGCTTTTGGAACCAGCGGCCGTTTTGATCGCACCACGTTTTTCAAACTTTGAGTTCAAAAATGTAATGCAAAGAAATATTATATTATTTTGTGTGTGTGTGTGTAAAGTAATTTGAGAAATATATAAAAAGATTCGTAAAGTGTACTTTCATTATTAATATATATTTAAATTTATCTACGGCAGCTCTAAATTTTAATGTTTATAATAAATTTAATAATAAATGAAAAGCAGAATGAAAAATTAATAATAACGTTGCAATGCATAATTTTTCGAAGGCAAGACGTGCAATTAAGTTTCGTCGAGGCGTAAGATTTGACTTGATCTTTCGTCGTTAATTTGTTGCTTTCAGAGAAAGATAAATTGCAATGCAACTCAAACAGATCAAAAGGCATGGAGATTACGAGATTACGCAATACGGATATCGGTTAAAAAAAACGAAAGAGGGAAGAGTAAGGGGAAGCTGCGTGTCTCACTTGTAAACGCGATGTGGCTTATCTGAATAGTTTAAACGTGAATTACACAAGCGGGAATAACGTTTATGTTTTTATCACGAGACCATATCTGATCGCTTCTGCTAACCGAGTTTCATTTTTTCCTTCGCCTTCATCCCTGATCTTCTACTCCCGCCTATCTTCGCGGTCCATTCTGCTTGTCGCTGCATTTTCTACTCTTTCTTTTTTTCGGTTCGAACGTTACAAATTGCTTATCGTCTCTAAGCTGGCAGCTTGTTGGGCCGCCTTATCGTCTCGTCGGAGAAAAAGCATATAGGAATAATTTTTGACATCATTCGTTAATGAAAGATTTTTTTCAGAATTCTATTGACTTGAAATCTTTTGTTATGATCATGTAAATAACTATATCTTATTTTTCTATAAATAATATAATAATTTTTAAGTAATTATATTGAAAATATTTAAAAATAGAAAAAACATTGAAAGACATAAATAGATAGAAAATTCACACATTATTATTAAGCATCAAGATCGACTTTAACCAAAAATCTTCTTTGTTTATGAAATTGTATTATACATAGACATCTAATTAATTATCGAAAGACTCGTATTTGTTCTAACAAAGATCGTATTAGTTAATCATAAATTAATTACTTAAACGTTTACTATAATGCATACTAAATTGTTTATTGCTGTTTATGTATGTATAACTTTTTTCATTCTTTTATTTGAGTTTCAAAACACTTTACGATCTCCCTATATCTTTTTCTTTCTCTAGAAATTATTTCCTCATTTCAATTAGACGCACGCCAATTAAAATGTCACTAGTATTACGAGTATCGCAAAGAAGAGACCGGTCTATGGATAAAAAATGCGAAAAAGCTCAAAAGAAAAGAGAGAGAGATGGACAGAAAAACTACAGTTTGCTAATGGCCTTTAGACCGAATCTTACTTCTGAGGCCCAGACTGCGAGTAGTGGGATGTGAAAACATCTCCATTCCATGGGTCACAAGGCTGCGGTAGAATTCATAAGAGAATAATGTTCGCTGCTTGAAAATTAATTTAATTTGTACGGAAGAGAGAACAGAGAAGAGGAGAGACGAGAGAATGCCGACGAGACGGCGGAGAGAGACGGGGACGAAGATGGAGAAGGACAAAGGGAACGTAGGACGGTCTGGCACAAGACGCAGGTTAGAATACTCTTTAGCGGTGGGAGGGGGAGGATGGTACCCCGCTGGGTAAAATATAGCGGGCCAGTTCCTTCGAAAGGCGCTGGTCTGTCTCCACCGTGGACTCCTTAGCGGGGCACTGAAACTTTACCTCCCATAATTGATACGAATGTCTTTTCGGCTCGTGCTCGAACATCGCACGGCTATTTAGTCGCCGAGAGGAGTCTTTGGGCTCCAAGACCCCGCTGACCGATCTGCTACGTCAATTATCAACGCATATCTCCGACTCAGTACCGCAAAACAGTGTGACGCGCGTCGCGGTATCGATAATTCAAATCGGTTCTAACTCTGTTTGTTGCTTATTAGAAATCCTTTGTTTTTACTAGGAGATTTATTTAGAAAAGCTGTGTCAAATTCATTTCTACAACATTTTTATTACTATAAATAACCTTTCGACTTGTCGCTTGATAGAGTAGAGATAGAACAACACGTCAGGGTATGTACATAACCGAGATCCTTCTCTTACTCCCTCTCCGAGACTCATTAAACATGGTAATGCTCGTTCACCTTGCAGACGCTGTTCGGTAGGTACCTACTAATTACCCGAGGCTACCAGTGCTGCTAATCGGAAGCCACGGGATCAGCGATTTCGATCCTCGTGCTGTGCGCGATCGCCTAATTAATTCTTCTTCGATTGTGTGCGCATCCAGTAAGACCACGAGTATCTGTATTCGCGTGAAAAATAAGAGCAGAGTACACCGAGATATATTCGTGAGAAATTTAAAAATATTTAAACGATTTGAATTTGTCGGAATAATAATAAAAATCAATAAAAATAAATTTTATATCCATTATTTTCCATACGTAATTATAATTTAAGATTCTTATTTTGCGCCATTATATCTCAATAAATACTACAATCTAGCTTTTTATATCTAAGTAATTTAATCAGTTAATTTAATAATATCTCTTTTATTCATCAACTTATTAATATATTAGCTGTTAAACTCAGTTAAAATTCATATTTTGATCTTATCAAATATTCTGATTGTATATAGTGGCAATTATGTCACTGTTAATTATATCACTATTAAGTGGTTCGGCCTAGTCGACTCGCCACATTTTGTTTCTCAGAAACAGCGAAGAACAACAGAAGCAATGGTGTCGGCAAAGGAAGACACCATTGCTGATGTTGAATTTAAGATCGGCGGAGGGATGGAAAAGACAGCGCATATAACCACCGAAGACGCGGAGCATCGAAGAGATTACGATCTAAGTATCCCCAGAAACAAATGCCGAATGCAACTCGCCAGAGCTTTGTCGGCTCTTCGAGTGGTGCCCTGTTACGGGTTACCAACACCTGCACGATCGTATGCGTCGCCTGTCATAGAGACTGCAGTTATTGATTGCTCACCGCGAGAAAGCGACGCAAAACCATAGCCTACTCCTCCGCAACTTGAATCCGACTCACTCAACAATCATCCTCTCTTTACTTCTATATTTCATTCCATAGACCTTTCTTCTTAGAAAGTTATCTTCCAATATTATTGCAGAAAAGCCTTATTCTTCACATTCTATACATTTTATTATTAATTTTTTAATATCTTTTGCGTTCTTATATATAACTTTTTTAAAATTTCTTGCCCTAACTTCTTATAGCTGATAATACAAAATTTAGTTTCAATGTGTTCTAGTATTATATCTTAATATGTAAACTTTGGTAATTGTTTATTATCCGAAAACATTAAAAAATGTTAATCAAATATTAAAAAAAAAATGTAGTTTTTCTTTATATTTATCTAAATTCGTGATTGCGCCTGGACAAGAATTCTTGCATTATTTTTAGGAATAACATAGAAAAAATAAGATTTAAAAAATGGATTTATATATCAAACTGAATTATTTAATTATTGATTTTTTTTATTTTTCCTCTTATCAGCACACTATTATTTATAGATTGCACTTCACAGATTGGCGCGTATGTTATTATTTGAAACTATTTATTTTTCTATAAATTTGCATGTCATTTATTTCTGACCGTTTCAATTTGAGCGTGCAGGTGTTATATCGATCTATACTCTACCGGGATCATCCGCTTTCCGAAGTTACTATTCTAGCCGAAGAAAATTGAAGCTAGACATCATAGTGGTGCGAACATAAGCGCTTTTGTGTCACTCAAGTGACTCTCTTTTGAACGCCTTGAGTAGCTTTTTTACGGTCGATTAAGAGGTTACCGATGAATAGACGCAGGTGAGTTCCCTCGACGAGACTCGCCGCTACGATGATATAACTTTGCTTGCCTGAGATCGCTTTGTATCTCGTCAAGATGGCCGAAACAGCGCACTAAAACGGATCCTGAGAAATTCCAGATCGGGAAGGGACGTCTACGAGAGCTTAATAAAATCATATACAGGACATTTCTCCACGTGGGAGTCGGTTGAGAAATTTTCCAGATGACCGCTCGCGACGGATCGGTTTGCTTCTACGCGGAATCATCGAACAGGTAAGAGGTGAAGAAGGGAAGAAACTAGCTTACAATAGGTTATCCACCCTTTGGAAGAAAAATCGCTTTTTAACTCGGCTCTGACCTTCCACTCTCTACGAAGCAACGTATATTTCGAACCGGAGTAATTTGTGTTTTCTATCTCGCCCTGGGAGGTGTGGCGGAAAAATTAAACTTTTTCAGGGATTTCAGCGGATTGGTAACTGGCACGGAGTCGTTTGTCATCGTTAAAATAATTCTCTTTGTTATATATACTGGTGAAAGAAATACAGGTATCATTCGTGAGAGGATTATAAGCCTATAGCAGCAACATTCTATGATGGTTTATAGCACCTTCGAGATATATATCTCTGCCAGAGTTTACTCCTTTAGAAAGAATTCGTGCTGGAATCTCCGAGGAGCATCAAAGATTTAATGTCTGTATAGTTATTCTCGATAGCACTGTCTTTACGATCTTAAGTTTTACGGTCTGCTTCATATATTTGACGTTGTTATTAGGTTGTTGTTAGGTAGATCGAATCATAACAATTACAGGAAAGTCACGATTGTAAAATTAACTTTTTTGTTTAGAGCGCGACATTTAGTATGATCTCCAATTCGGTACATATAATAATTTTATATTTCCTGTATAATTCAACTTTAATATATTGATATGCCTCCAAATATATCGAAGCAGAATTTCACTATAGATCATTAAAATTTTGAATGAGCGCCTGAAGAACTGTCGCACAAAGGATAATCAGCTAATAGATTAATTACCAATTAGTATAATTAATCATTAGGTTTTGATGTCCATCTGTCCAAATCCCGTCATGACACACACGCGTTATATCGATAATATATATATGAGCTAACAGGCAAATATATTATCTCTCGTATTCTTTTCAAAAGCCCCTCTCCCTCGTTTCAATCTCTCTCGATAGCTAGATAATCGATCTCTATTGTCATTTGTTTGTCTAACTTAGCGGATTAGAGCCAGTCATCTGCGTCAAAGGCGGCCGCCTGACCGATCTGGCCAAGATATCGAAGATGAGAGCGCGATTTGTTCGTGCATGGGCCACCCTCGAGTCGATCGTCCGCGATGGTACGGACTTACGTAGAAGTAATTAATCCCTCGAAGCCGACAGATTAGACGAGTTCATGATGCCAGCTTACAGCCGCTGATGATAAAAGATCTTTTCAACACTCCCGATCTGTATGACGAGGAATGAAGTTTATGCCTATTATTACAACGATAGTCACGCGATCGGTTCAATTAGCAATTAAATGAAACAGAAGGAGCAAAAATAAAAGTCTCTCGCATGAAGATACGAGCTTGAGATTAATATTTCAAATTAGATTGAGAGAAAGTCAATTAATCAGCCTTGCAAGGTCAGTTAATCGGCATTGCAATGACATTATATGCAAAAAATGGCTTTGAATTACTACAGATAAAAATATATGTATATCTGATATTCAATATTTATTTATAAAAATATATGTATATCTGATATTCAATTTAACGTTGTAGATGTAAACGAGAACTCGGAAATCATACAACGAATCCGGAATACGAGAGCCGACGTGAGGCGTGATTCGTTTTTAATCATAGAATCCTGCGAACATGCGTTAATTTACAAAAGTACTAAAACGTCTTTATGTGCGCCCTCAAGGTGCAATCAACAGCGATGACAACATCATGACGTCTTTCCGGTTTCTCGCTATTTCGATGGGACTTACGATCAAAAATTCATCATCCTCGTTCAAATATCGTTAGCCTTTACTTAAATCTTTTTTATAACAATATATTAATTATTCTTTTTGTTTATCTATAATATAAATATAAAAATCATAATTTTTTTCTCCTAGCCAAGTGGAGAAACGGGTTAATATGTGTACATAGATCTCATCTCATATATACATACATAATAGTTAATATATATACATAGTTAATATACATAGATCTTTTCTATGCTTCTACGGTTAAAAATATAGAGCTTACAGAAGATATAAAAGAATGCTTTTATAAGCGTGATGGAAACTAGAAACACTGTCAAGTCTATGTTTCTGCTACTTCGTTACGACCAAGCCAGAGCACTCTCGTCACTGATTGTACTTTTTCTTCGAATTTAAATGCGGAGATCGAGCCAAGTCTCGTATCGGAAAGAGGAAAGAAAAGGCAGAAGGTTCGTGAGCTGTACGTAAAGCTGATCGTAAATACGATTCTCCGAGAGCATCATGGCTGTTACAACCGACCACGATGTCTCAATCCCAGTTATCCTTCTCGGAACATTCACAAAGTCTGCATGAAAATTTTTATCGTGACGAAAGATTAAATGGTTTTTATCATTTTTCATTTATTTGCGTAACACTTAGTAGACATTAAGAAAAAAAACATAAATCCTATCTTTCTGTAAAAGCAAATTTTGGGGGAATTTTGCCATCGATAAATTAAAAAAATCTAGTGGATATAGAATTTTGGCTTTTTCCCAAAGAATTCTAGATTTTCTGACATATTTTAAATAAAATTTTGGCGATTAAATGAAAATAGGTAAGCGTTGCTATTAGCTTATTGTTGCAAAAGAGGTCTTTTTCTAGCAATTGTTTTCTAGCGATCCGGTGTATCTTCGGCTTTTATCGACTATTTTCGATATATCCTCGTTGCACAGAGAATCAATCTCCCGATTTCCTCTCTAGAATAAACTAAGCTAGTATTGGTCGTCGTGCCGACCATACCTTTTCTTCGAATTCAAATGCGTTTCGAACGTGCAGGGGCGAGGCCTGGCTCTCTGGCTCTCTCGCTCTCTCTCTCTCTTCTCTCTTTTCGCGTGGGAAGAAGGATCGACGAAGAGAGTTATCACGGTGTGGAAACGAGAGACACAGAGAGGAGAAAGGAAAATACGCTCGCAGGCGCATGGTTACACGGCGTTACTCGTAAATACGATGCTCCGAAAGCATCACGGCGCGGTACAAAGAGGCCACGACGTCTCAATCCTGAGTTCTCCTCGAGAGGCCTCCTTGGAGGGTCCACGAGGAACACACTGTCCTCCTCCGCCTCTCTCCTCGCCATCGTCCTGCTCTTCTTCCTCTCGTCGATCCCCCTTGGCCGCGCTCTGCTCACCCGATCGCGCAGCCCTCTTCGCAAAAGCGTGCAGGACGCTTCGCGAAAGGGGTACCACACACCGGGCCTCACAGATCACCCCGCTATCTAAGTCGCCAGATCTCCAAGCTTCGGTACACCGTGCAACGCAGCCACCACTGTTCACTCGTTGAAAGATTCTCTTCCTTCTGTGTCCTTATTCTTACATCCCGTTGTCTCGGTCTCGTCGAATCTTCCGTTCGCCTGGCTCCCGTGCTCTCCTCGTTCGTTCTTTCTCGCGTTCATAGTCTTTCCTGGGACGTGGATCTTTTTTTATATCTCTTTCTTTCATCGGCAATGCGCAATGGCTATTATTTTCTTTATGTTCTCGCAACTCCGTCTTATTCACGTTTCGTCGCAACTTTCTCCGAATGGTAAATTTCTTTTTTTTCTTTCCCTTCCTCTACTTCTTCTGTACTTACATTTATGTCATTTTTCATTATATTTCTCGCCCGAATTATTCATTTCTTGATGATTATCGTGCAAAGTATAAAGCGTCAAGCTATATCACAAGAAAAAGATTAGTCTTAAATCAAGACTAGATAATCTCTCCTATATATAAGTATATTAAGAATATTATAATCTTCTTAAATTTTAGTCTTGATTTGATTGAATTTGATGCAAGTATTACTTTTGCTTGCAACAATACGAATTCAATCAAATCAAAATTAAAATCTACTTAAAAAAATTATAATAGTCTTGTTTATATGAGATTATCTAGTCTTGATTTAAGACTTTTTCTATGTGAGCAATAGAAAAAAGAGAGCTTAGTTCAGCTCATCAAATAAAAATCAACAATTATTTTATGCCATTAAAAAGACGAAAATTTCTTTTTAGTGAATCTGTATTATTACATATTATTTTTGCAGTCTTAAAAGAATGATTTCATCGATTGATAGATCAATGGAGCGTTAGATGTCTTTGTTTCTTGGCAACAGCCAAAGAATATTCAAGGTCGCTATATTAAATCTGCGAACAGGCTATGGTAATGCAGAATGTCATTTGTTCATTTAAATATCATGATAATTCACTCTACCTCTCAGATTCATAGTCCTCTCCCTTCCTCTCTGTCTTGTCGTTCTATACTGCGAGACCTGCACTCACTCTCGTGTTCACTCTCCTCTTCTTATCCTTCGTATCTTCTCTTCTCTATCGTTCTTCCTCGAATTCTCGACGATGCTCGTCTTCGCTTTCGTTTCCTCCATACCATTCGCGGTGTTGCTCGTTCCTTCCTGTTTTGTTTTCAACGACCCTCGAGGATGCCCCGAACGGCTTTAAAATTTCAAATTAGCTTAAATCGGATTGGTTCGAGCGTGCCAGGCGTATCGCTCGCGAATCCGACGATGCAATTGAGCTCCTGTTAAAGTCCATGTAGCTTCACGAATGGAAGAATCCAAGAGAGAAAGAGCCATTGGCGTAGCCAAAGTTGATTTGCGTTCATCGACTCCTTGCAGGACATAACAATAATTTGACGTGTTTCGTCGGTGTAATTACGTAAAGGTTAAGTATCATCTCGTGAGAACCCGATCCAAAAGTAGTATGCGCGACGAATGGAACAAGATAGAATAAGATGACGAAGAGCTTGAGGCGCTCTCGCTGTTAAACCTGGCGACCGCTAGCATAATGACCGGGCTGTCTCTTCCTCCCTTTTCCCTGGTACGGGGTACGCGTTCGCTTAAAAAAGTCTTAAACGCGAGAGCAAATACAATTAGAGGTAGGGCCCGGAAGGGCTTCTTCTCCCCTTCTTTTCTCTTTCTATCTCGCTGTAACTGGACGCAGTATCTCAGGTTCTTCTTCGCCGCTCGGAGGCGCCGCAGAAGGAAGAAACAAAAGGAGGAGGGAAAAGCGAAGAAGACTCAATCCTGCGTGGCGAGCCGCGGTGCGGTATATAGCCAAGGAGGAAGAGACGGTAATAGCCAATCACGCGGCAGACGCAAAAACCACACGAGAAGCATCGTAAAGTCCGTCGATAGTCTCTCTCTCTTTCTCACTCACTCACTCACTCACTCACTCTCTCTCTTTCTCTCTCTCTCTCTCTCTCTCTCTCGGTTGCTCTCGTGTGATCTCTCACCCTCTACGCTGCGTCCACGCGAAACGAGGCCTGGGACAAGCTGGCCAGAGAGAAGAGAGCCTCAGGAGTGACCGCAGGATAGGGTGGAGACCCTCTTCTCGTCGCCCACCAATGGGGGAGATATTAATTAGAATAATTGCTGCTAACAGGCTCGTTAGCGTTGAACTGAGATAGCAAACGAGCGCGTCTCGAACGCGAAAATAAAATGAAGAGGGCCTCGTCCCCAGGCAAAACGTCCCGAGCCGCCACGCAAGGGGGACTATTGCTAAAGAGAGAGAGAGAGAGAGAGTGTGAGACAACGGAGCAGAGAGGCAGAGGACAAACTAGAGAAAGTACGCATCTCGGGCTCCCTCTCGCTGTAAAAGTGCCTTGATCAGACGCAAGTGTAATTATTTGCATATTTCTCCATTCTCAAACATCAGTTCCTTCTTGTAACGAAAGGAGAGTCTTCTCGCTACATCTGCAATATCCGAACATTCAGCAATATTAAATAAGTATATGTGAATCTGGATTCCAAATGCTCGACGATAGAGCAAATTATTACACGTCGGTAAAATGTAGAAAAACATGTTGTTTAAAGGTGTTCTTATATATTAGATGCTGTCTCACATAATTGTAAGTTACACATGCTATCCAGTATAAAGTATTTTCATATTTTAACATAAGAAGTTTACGATTTATAATCTAATATATTCGTTACTTTAATAACGGAATTGAGAGTTCTGTCAACATTTCCTGTGGAGAAGTACTATCCTAAGTGAACATCCCTTTCCTTCTTTTCCTCCGTGACGACAAGGACACGGTAACGATCTATCTACAGTTGACTATTTCGATTTTTTTGAGATATAGAAAAAAGGGCGATGAACAAAGTCGTGAACGTTAAAGGATAAAACGTGCGAGTGCGATTGGTGAAGAGGGATGGAGAACGCACGGAAGTCGATGATTGGCCGACCAGCAATTCCGTCTTTATTCCACGGAGCGACGCGCCGGAGCCCTCCTAATCAATTCCAATTAGAGAGCGGAATATTTGCGAGGTAGGCGCACAGCCCATGGAGGGACTATTAGCAGTCTCTCTTACTACCGAGAGAAGTCCGCTGACTCGTCGGCCGTAAATCAAGCAGCGATCCATACAAAGAGAATCCACCGTGTAGCCATGAGTCCACGAGGAGCCTCTAGAACGATGTGTGTGCCCCGGCGCGTTCACGCAGCCATCGTGTGTATACGCATGTGAGAAGCACGGCCGTGTGTATGCACATACGTCGAAGGAGTAAACGGAGGACGATGAACGAGGAGGCGGCAGGGCCCCACGGTGGCCGGAGAGGATTGCCGGCTAACGAAGCGAACATAACTCGGCCAATACAACTCAATACGCGATCCTCGGTGACAGTTGGTAAAACAGAGTATTTCTAATTGGCTGGACAGGCCGCATGCTGATTAGACTTTTCTTTTATCTTCCTTGCAGGATTGCTCGCGGACTGTCCTGCCTACGACGAAGAAACACGTTGATTGGACGCGTGGGCTATGCCGTCGTTACACGCACTAACCGTCCGGTTGAGCTCGTTGGATCACCCCGATGATAGATCACCGTTAATATCGTAATCATGCGCGAGGGCAATGACAATTGTATCTCAAACACTACGTGGCAGATGCGTCTTAATTTGCTAAATTAAATTTATAGAAAATTTGAGCCCTGATTGATTATATTTCTAATTGATGCGTACATGTTTCAATTTTTTAAGCATAATAACTTTATAAAAACAAATAAGACAAACGCAGCGAGAAAATCATTAAAGTATTAATTTTTAATATTTTCTATATCGATTTTCTATATTTTTTTCTATACCTTCATATTTTATCTTACATCTTATAATACGCATGACGCGACCGATTCCAGCTTGTTGCTACTAAAAAATCGATCACAATTGAAAACAATAGATCTAGTTTTAGAGAAAGAAACGAGATTATCATCATTCTATGCATCGATTCTCCATATGATACCTGGTTAGAGAGGTTGCTCGTTTTATAAAATGCAATGGTATACAAAATATCTGCGACGAGTTACGTGGCGATCTGTACAATGGTAGTTATTCAATTCTCAGTTTCTCCATCCCATTTTATTCGGCAGGCCCTTGCATTGCCATGTGAGAGGTCGCAAGGTAGATCGTGAATCGAGATTTCGAGGGAATTCGATGTCGAATCTGACCACGTGGCCGAGCGTAGCCTAGGGTCCGCACTGAATTTAAAATTCTAATCTTATGATTTGTGGCGGTCTCTCGATGCTTCTGATAGCGACTACACTTGGGATGACTCTATTAGCTGGACTTTACTCGAAGCCGCCTCCAAAAGCATTTGCGCGCTCGTAGCCACCCCTTATTTGTTTTTCTTATTAATGATACACAGGGGATATGCCACTCGAGAATTAAAATCTGTTTTGATCACATATAGATTTCAATGAGAATGTAACATGCATATTGATATTAAACAATAGACTCTTAAAATGCTATGAATTTTAAGTGCTCAATTTTTCATTTTTATGCACTAAAGCATTAAAATAACTTACTGTTATAAGTTTATAACTATTTGTTACTAATATTTGTGTGTGTGTCTGTACATACATATACGATCATACTACAAAATTTAAATAAAATATAGATAATCATCATCAATCTATCATTTGCATTGTATTAAAAAAATGACGAACAATGGATTCTTAATTATAAAATATTCTTTCATTTATTCTATTTATATATGGATTAAAATATTTTTTTTTCATATACTAGATATACTTTTATCTTTTATCCAAGATAAATAACAAAAAAGCTGAAATACTTTTTGAGTGTTTTAATGAACGCATCAAGAGATGCGATGCAACTTGAACTCGAAAGCAAATACATGCTGAAAGTTGTTGGCTTTGTGCGACTTAATCGGCCCATTATCTGAACGATTAGTAAATCTAACGTGGTTAATTAAGACCTTATGTCGATCGATTTACGATCGTCGGATGTGCAATAATTAAAAAGCCATAAAAGCTCTAGATTTCCGTGGTACCGTGTATCTGCGGTAAAACGCTCATTAAAACAGCAAAATTATAGGTGCGAGAAGTAAATTAGCCAATGCGCAATCGTGCCTGTCCGCTTAGTGCATTAATAAAAACTTAACTATCATATTATATACATCTACCCGACATGCGTATTAAGATATCTTAGAGCGAGCAATTAGAGATTTAAGATAATACGGCGCAAGCAGAGCAATTATATTATTAAAGATCTACGAAGATATGATTTAAGATGAGTTGCTTTTTGTCTTTCTCAAACAATTTGATCAAATAATACGACGCGTATCTAATTGCAACGTTCACGTATAGAGATTAAAATATGATATATTAAAATCCGATCTCGATGAACAAGATACAACATGACGCATCGCAATAAATGACTTCTCTGTAAATCGGTTTTTTATTTCCAGAATTTTAATATCATTTGTAGAATCCTTATTTTTTTCTCAAAGAGTTTAATTGCTCCTGATACACTTCGAGAAGAAGTCCGGCAATTAAATGCAAAAAAATAGCGGTCCGAAGATTACTAATTTCACGTTTTCGTTCGAATTTAAATTGATAATTCTTTTCGATGGAACTTTCGAGCCACATCCCACATTAGGAAGAGAAGCGCATTTTAACTGCAAAGAGAAAAAATATGCAGATCCGATGCCAAGTATGTTGAATTCATGCTTGCATCATCGTTATTTCATAACACATTAATTCGGAATCCCCCTATTTGGAGTATGTTGTTATCTTAAACCTTTCAATCCTGGAATAAAGTAAGATTTCGAGTCAGCACGGTTTGACGATCGAATCGTCAGTTAGAGCGAAACGGGAAAGTAATGAGAGAACCACTTAGCACAACGCGATGCGGTTACACATCACGCTTGTTAAGGTAACGCGAGGTTAAGGGAGAAGAAATTGAAGAGATGTTCTGGCCAATTTAAATATATATTGTTGGCCCCAGTTTAATTAAGCATACTTAATTTTCTCGAAGGGCCGCGCCAATGCTTCTTGTAATTAGTACGGGCGCGCATGTCGGCTCCACGGTCTCGTCTCGGTTCGCTCTTTTGTTTTCTCTCTTATTCCTTCGCATTAGCCTCACCTGTATCTTCGACTCCCCTCAACATCACCCTCCTCTCACCGCGACGGATTCAACAGTTCCTCCGCCCGACGAGGAGAGCGCATCAACGAGTCACTCTTACTTTGCACTTTCGGACGGGCTTTGTGCGTTCCGCAAGTCTTCTTTTGCGTTATTAACTCTTTACCGTGCAATTCTTTTTTGTGGATAAATTATTATATTTGCCAAGAGAGAGAGAGAGAGAGAGAGAGAGAGAGAGAGAGAGAGAGAGAGAGAGAGAGAGAGAGAGAGAGAGAGAGAGAGAGAGAGAGAG
>JANQDE010000059.1:548247-558992 GCA_037157785.1 Cephalotes varians | reverse complement strand
GAGAGAGAGAGAGAGAGAGAGAGAGAGAGAGAGAGAGAGAGAGAGAGCGAGAGAGAGAGAGAGCGAGAGAAAGAAGGGAGGGAAGAGAGAGGAATGTATATCGCGTAAAAAATATTTTAATATGTTTCACAGAATATTGATAATAAAGAAAGTGGCGTCGCGCCAATCTCGTTCGCGGCATGACATTGTGTATTACTCGTGATAATTAACGATGCGTTAAGTGGTTATCGGTATTCGCGCGTGACACTTCGATTGACTCCGTCCGACAAGCAGAAACAAAAAATCAGCGGCGTAAGAAGAAATACATGAAACATACTTTCCATCTCTTCTCTCTCCTTTTCTCCTTGTAAAACATTAAGCAGAAACACTTATCGCGCCCTTGAGTTTCTAGAAGTTTTTTCTCGTTATGTTTGACGCATAAAAAACAGATGCTGAGGAGAACACAGAACAATATGTGAACAATAATAACGCGTGTTTTCATGTTAATTAAGTTATTCATATAATGTATTGTGTTAATATTGTGTTAAAATTCTATTTCTCATTTATCATTCCAAAATAAAAATTTGATAATTAAATTTTTCGTCAACAAAGAGCATACGATAAAAGTGTATCATTATAAAGTCTAAAATTATTGCATTCACTGTATTCGATTCATTATTTCATTTTATCGATAACAAGATTTATTAACCTCAAGTTTATTTACGAACTGACTGCTTGATACAGAATGAATACTACACTGATCATTAAAAACGGATATTCAGCATTAAATTTAATACTCTTGTACAATGCTTACATAACTGAAAGCAATTAGCAGCATTTAGAGAATCGAAATTGGCATAACGAGGAAATTTGTAAAATGCGGATGTTTTCATTGCAAATAATTTATAATAAAAAATAAAAATTGAATTTTATCACGTGTCTCATTTAATCCATACGTTTATATAGGTCACACAAAACACTTTTCATGTTTTGGAATTTTTTGTAGCAGAGATATTATAAATTTATCAAGATTAAAATATAGTATATATACACAATTATTATTATTATTTACACACACACACACACACACACACACACACACACACACACACACACACACACACACACACACACACACACACACACACAAAATTTAAGATAAACTTATAAGACAAACAATTTTCAACAATCATTCGAGACTATACAACCTTAAGACAAGATCTTTATTCACAAGTTTTTTTTTTTAATGATTACTCGAATGACAGTGTGACACGTGGCACGTGATAGCCATCACTCGACTCCCAGCTCGCGTCAAAAATACCGCAGGCAGCATACGTGTAACAATAGCAGTCAATTGGAGACCCGTATAGGCCGATTGTCCCCTAACACCCTCGAGGTGATGCTGCGACGTACGCTATTTTTCTATGGCCCGCCGTTATTCTTCTGGCATATGCTTGCACGTTTCCCCTCGTGCAGGGGATCACCAGTTACATTCCCATCCGAGGATTTAAAGTGGTCTCCGAAGATAATCCGGCTAGTTAAACCTTTGGTAAACATGATCAAAACATCGGATCATGCGAGCCGACGTTTCTGCTTTTCCATAAAAATAAGCTCTTCGCTTATCGTGTTTGCCTTTCGCACAGTAAAAATAATTAATGACTGCAAGGAAATCGGTACAGCAAAAAATTGTACATAAATTCGAAAACGAAAGATTGATTATTATTTCGTGGGAAATTGGATAGAGACTACATAAAAAGTATAATTTACTGACACATGCAATCAAACTTATGTCAGACATGTTTATTTACCCGACTTTATTGATTTAAGATAATGTTATCAAGTAGTTGTAATATATAAGTGTAATATCCTACATAATTTGTCTAAGTGTTCTCTTTCTACCTAATAATATTTCGCCAAGATAATATTCAAGTATGTATTTTTCAAGTGTTATTTATTTAGTTAAAACGTAAAAATTTTGTTCTACGAAAATTCTATTTCAAAAGAGAGATTGTAGCAAAGAATTCTCACGTTAAGAAAATCAAGAAACGGATTTTTGTAAAAAATAAGAGCTTTTTGTGAAAGAAATCATACTTTTTTTACAGCATGTACAAGAGTAACAAGATCAACAATAATCTTTTAACAACTTAAATGGCTAGATAATAGCAATACTATTCCCGAATGTATGAGATACTCTTTGGCCATTCGCAGACCATTGGATTCACATAAATTCTCAGCACGTACACGTTCGCCTTTACGCGGATATTAACTGTTCTTAAGGTGAAATTTCACATCAAAATTAAGCACGCCTCATTATCACGTAATATATTCCCGCATTCTCGGCTCCATTTCTCCTAGTGTCCACGGATATTAATAATCGAACCGACACGAGTCGTCGTGTAGATGTAACCGACAACACGCATATTACGCCATTATCCCTCGTATGCGCACCTCGTAACGCTACATTAACGGGTGGCAATAAATTCATGATCTGCACCCACCATATGTAAATCGGGTAATGTCATTATGGCCAGATTACACGCGGTGATCTCTATCGTACTATATATGCATTTCCCACCGTAGCGGCTCTTTGGTAGGGTGCTTTTTTCGCGGGGGCGAGTGGCTTATTAAAAAGCGGGGTGTCGATCACCCTTCGGATTCCCGTAGGACTCGAAGGGCCGACGCTTTATTAGTTTATTTATCATGTGTTGCGTTACTACATTCGGCCGACTAAAGATTACGCGGATTTTGATTGGCTCGGGACTAAAGCCCACGTAAATCCTACGCGTGCCTCATAAAGATTAATATATCGTGAATGGCGAGCGATTGGCTTCCACGATGACGAAGACGTATGATTAGAGAATTGCTGGCTTCTCAATTTGTTAAGAATGATTTATGATAAAAAATATGTATTTCGAAAAACAATGATTTATCATAAATAAAACCATCATGTATTAATTGACATTGGAATAAACAATGCTAAAATATTAGAATGCGCTTAAATAAGATAATAACTTTTCAAGATCGAGCAATGTTTCATGTTTCAGCAAGAAAGAATCAAAAAGTATCTAGAAAAATATGTCAAATATCTCTATTTGTTCATATAAACAAATGTGACATAAAATAAAATAGATATATTATAATCATTGAAAAATAAAAATATATCTTGGGTTTAATAAATATCCTATCTTTCTCGTTTTTTTACAAAATTTAAAATTAACTTTTTGTATAAAAATTCTTCGAACTCAAGAAAATAAAGGAAGATAAGGCCGGGACCATGGGCCCTTATACAGGGAGGCCTAACAAGGTCCAATACTTTTACCGTCTTGCAACCAGTGGCAATATATTAAAGTCTAAAGCACGGGGGGCCTCCGCATTGTTGCCGCCTGTCTCCCCATGTACCTGGCAAACTTTTGTCTCGATCTTCGATATGTACGGAAGACCTCGCGGCATATCGACTCTCTATTCTTCGATCGATGTTAAAGATCGCGAGCATGCACGTTCCTTCTTTTTCAGGATAAAATAAGATAAAGCGATACAAGAAATGGCAAAAAATTGATTTCTCTGTATTTCCTCGTTTGAAGATCTGAGTATGAGAGACGTTTTCTTTGTGCAATTAATAACAAAGATAATTCTGAATTAAAATAATGTAGATGTAACATATCAAATATCCTTTTAATTACAAATTCTTTAGCCAATTTAGAATCGATTGCAAAACACTTTAAATTTTCATGTAAACATATTTTTTACATATGAAAAACAAAAATAAAAATTTGAATATTTTATTTTACGTAAGAGCAGTGGCGATGTATCTTGATTAAAACGCGACGGTCGATTACTTGAACGACCGCTTAATGAAGCGATGACCGCGCGCAATCAGCCGAGGCTCTCGGCATCGAGGATCAAACGCGTGTATTTCGTACCAGGTAGATCTCGTATCTCGCCCCGATGCAAATTCGATGAATTCTACAGATGCCTCGCACACTAAAGATCGCAAATTCAGTGCGGGCCGATGAAACAGTCGGAGTGGTTAATTGCGCAAAAAGTCCAAAAGATAGAGAGTCGATGATACCTGGAAGAGGAGAACAGAGATAGGATGGAACAACGAGATGAGGAAAGAACATAAAGCTGAAATAAAAGGAAAAGATCTTGCGGTAGCAATGAAGACGAGAAAACTATCGCAAATTTATTATTTCATCTCTCGCAATTACAAATTCATTGGTTTTTTGTTTATACCTTGTACTTAGTAAAAGTTATTTAAATCTCGACATATAATTATATTTACAAGCTTCATATTAAAATAATAAATTTTGGAATTTTTTTAAATACAAGAATGTGAATAAGAGTTAGAATATGATTATACAATTTTTAATATGCACTCAATTGTTCAACATAGTCTCTAAAATTCAAATTTCATGTTTATAAGTAAATCAATTTAACAACAATAAATTTCTTTACTGAATTAAATAAAAATTAATATAATGACAAGTATCAAATATCTGCCAATTGACTAATTATGAAATTGGAGGTTTTTGTCATGATTGAAACACACTTCAAAAAGTCACGTCTTCAACAAGTCAAATGAAGCTACTAGCAAGAAGAAGCGTCGAAAGACCAACGCTAAGCGGCGCATTACTCATCCCAATACCGACGCGCTGCGCCCATAAAATTTGTTTGCATTCTCTCGAAAAAAGAAGCTACCGTGCGGAGAGCGTCGAAGGAATCACGTTGACGAGAGAAGAAGAAGATACAAGAGGCGGGGAGAGGCCGGCAAAGGGAGACAAACGGCGAAAAACAAAGATGGGACCGAAAATGCGCATTGGGCTGCGACGGGGGAAGAGCAAGGGTAGGGTGAACGCAAAAAAACGAAGAAGAAGAAGAAGAAGGAAAGAGGAGATGGAGAACGGTTTCACGAAGAGTCGGGTTGGCTAACGGATGATTTAATTAAGAGAGGCACAAATTACAGGCCCGCTGGATGCTAATGCCCATTCACGCTCGACTCGGTAGAAGCTCCTTAATTAGACGCTCCTGATTCATTGAGAAATTAAGCCCTGACGGATGATGGTGCGGCTACCAGACGTCCCCGCGTGGTTTTTTTCAGCTTCCAGCTCGCGAGTGTAATCGCCTGCGGATCCTGTTTCTTAATGTTGCTCGCCTAGTTGACCCTTCTGCATACGCGTGTCAAAAAAATGATACACCAATTTTCTATCCCATCCAATTACATTGCTGCCAAATCATATTATTTTTTTTAAAGAAAACTGCAGAAAGCGTTAGTATAAAAAATAAAGATATGCTTACAGATTTTATCCGAGAAACAAAAAACGTGAGAAGGAATGTTCCTCGTTTTTCTTTTGTTTTTCGGATCGGGATAAGAAATATGAGTTGAGGAAGATAAATCTTGGTGCACGTTAACAAATTCTTGACAGTTCTTGCGTAATTCCGCAAACAAATCTCAATTTTATGGCAGATGACTTGTTTACAAGATTAATCTCGCGCGACTCGAGATATTCGATATCTCGAGATATTCCATGTTTGTTTTTAGATCAATCATGATGAAATTGGAGAAGCGACAGATTTACTTTATCTGTGATATTCAATGAGAATCATCCTTCGTATAATCTTTATTGAATATAAAAAAAATATATTTTCAGTGTAAAACATGTCATTTCTAATATTGTTTGAAGTTTATGTAAAGAGAGGAAAATCTTGAATTTTTGCATGTTTTTGTATTAACAATTTTCAAAAAAGAAGGATTATTCATGCACTTGTTAAATTTATAGTAAAATCGAAATCATTCGAGAAACAAATATATAAAAATATACAGAATTGAACATTTGACGATACATAAATACATAAACGATACATATAAATTACCTAGTTAAAATTGATAAAATCCGTATTTGCCATCAAAGATGCTTAACACTGATTATATTTGTCTTTTCTGATTTTTTATGCGACTCAGACATTTCTGAAAGAGAGAGTATACTGAAATTAAAGTCTGCATGTTAATTAAGCATCACAGGAGTAATATGCGTTTTTTATGCGCGCGCTCTCCTTAAACCTTATCCGCATATATCAAACGCGTGAGATCGTGTTACGAACTTTATTGCGCATTTCCTAAAAGCGTGCATCCATTAAATTCAGTATATTTTATCGTCGGTCAGAATCAGCCCGCGTATATAGCATATCGTCACTCTGCGCGTTAATGCGACTCGCGTATTAATTACAATTAAAACTTAAAGATTTACGCGCAGCGCTCTTGCGCAGTATCGCGAACTTCATTTCAGGAAAAATATAAATGCACGAACGCGGGTCCATTTATGTTACTGTGCTTCTGTGCTAACGAAAGAGAGCACTTAATAAAACGAAGATATTATGCAGCGTGATTGCCGGACGGTTAAAACAGTCGCTATGTATACCGCACAATCAGTGTAAAATGCTAAAAATAAAATACGTTTAAAAAAATTCAAGTCAAACCAACAGTTAAATATATTTTATTTTCTCGAATGAAACGAAAAATTAAAGAAAAAGTTGTGCAATTGCTTCTCACTTCATCTTTTTTTTTTAACAAGCTGTAGCGAACTTATGTACTGACAAATATTTTTACACTTCATTTACGCATTTATTTAGTGATAAAAAGTGAGATAAAAACTGGAACAAGTATCAACAAATAATTTCCAATAAAGAATACAAAAAAATTTAATTTATGTTTTTGGAAAGAAAGCATAATTGAAAAAAATTACAGAATTCAAAAATGTATTTTAAAAGATTTAGAAATATTATAGAAACATTATAGAAATTTATAGACATATTATTAAGCAAGATCCACTTTGATCGAATAAAGCTTTTTTCCTTTATTTGCATAATTGAAAAGTAACATCGATTTACAGAATTAACTTCAAATCTGGATCTTTAATTGATCGAACGAATTTAATACTCAAAATATCAAATAATACGATCGATATTAAATAGATTTTAAAGAATCTAATCAAGCGCGTATAATCATCTTTCGCTATGACGAAAAGAAGAAAGTCGTGACGAGCTGACTGTAGCGATCCGGTGGCGAGTGCGTTAATTAGTGGGATGCTCACGCGAGCGGGCAATTAAAACAACATCTTCATTATTAGGTGTATATACCGAACTCGATGGTCCGACTCTTATAACGAGGGACGGCTGGGGCAAGAGAGCCGGTAGTCCATAAATGGAATAACTCGGTAAGCCCTGCTACCGCCTCGTTACCGTCGCGTTATCGCGATCGCTGACCAGACCGGGATTACTTAACGCCATTTTCATTCTACCAGAAGAACAAATATGTTTTCGTAATTGGACGAACGTCGGCCGAGCTGGCGGTGTGCCGCGCTAAAAAGGATATAGCTCTGTCGTCTTGGAGAAAAAAACTCACCACGATGCTAATTGTTTCGTTAATATCGGCCGCCAAATTCTCGCACCTGATTTACTTATCGTGGTGAATAATTGAAGAGGCAAACGGACGAAGAGCAAACGCAACGTATGTTTTCTATATAAAGCGGTTACATCTCAATAAAATAAATAAATGCTATTCTTCTTAATTTATCGAGCTATCTAATGTATGCATGTATAAGACTTTTGATTTTAATGTAATGAAAAATAATAAGTTATCTTCGGATTTAAGTTTCGTGACGTATGTATTTTTTCCATTCTCTTTCTGCTCCAATTGTAATATTTTCAAACTCAATTTTCTTCCAACATAATTTTCTTTCTTAATAAAAAATATCAAGGATAAACGATAAAGATTCGCATTCGCATTCTACTTAATATTTTTCGGAGGCAGATTCTGCAGAGCCCTACCTGTCGTATATCTCCGTAACGATCGTCTCATCTAATAAAATCTTGGAATAATAATGGAAATTGCGAGATAGCCAACCAGCCAGACAGTCTCGAAAGAGACGCAGAAAGAAACGGATACGCGCGAAAAAGGGGCGTAGAAGTTAACGACGTTAGCGGCGGCATTGCGACGCGTATATTTTATTATTTAATTTCAGCCGGCAAGGCGTTATGAGACATGAAAAAAGTCTTGGGCGATATTGTAGGTGGATTTCCAGGCGAGAACACGCCCCTGGTGCCCCGCGTCCTACCGTCGGGTCCCGCTGGCGCACCACCTCGCCTCCACCTCGCCTCGCGCCGTCGTACCGGCGGGCGACCGCCGCGCGCGGTGACATTATTATTCGTTATGAACGGGTTTACGAGGCCGCAAATCATAGCCATGTTCATATTTCGAACGGCCGCTCTCCTCGTTATTCAGTTTAATGGCGGTGGTATTTGAATTCCCAATCCCGCCCGCTGCCTCCCACCCCCTTTGCAGCAACCAACGTCGCTGCCGCCCCCCCGCGTCCTCAGCCCCCTCGGCGTTTTTCGCCACCCGCGCATCACGTAACGACATTACAACTTCATATTCATATACACGGAAACAACGGTTTTGCTGAAGTATCTAAAAATTTAGCTAGATACAGATTTGAAAGTAATTTTGTTTGGATCAAAAATAATTATGTAGGACGTTCAAACTAGTTGTTAGAATGTCAAATTTTTTTACAGCATTTGTTTATTATGTTTGAGCGTTCTACATAATTATTTTGATAGTTCGACAAAATTATTTTCAGACGTGTATCTACCTCAATTTTTAAACACCAGCAAAATCGTTCTTTCCGTGTACACGAATCGTTTTGCGTTCAACATGAAAAAAAGATAATTATTAGCGAGTGTCTTTCGCGTCCTCCACAAAAATAACAGTGCAATTATAAAAGCACTTCTGAGCCTATCTCATCTTGAAATTAATTCCAAAGAAAATGGATAATTTCAACGAAAAAATTGGATCTAAAAATATCTAATGTTATTCTGCTTTTCCAATAAATAAAAAGAGTTAAATTAAATTCTTACGCTGTAAATTAATAAAGAAACTTCACGTCGCATCAGTTTTCCACATTTCAGAGATCAAATTACACGGTGAGCTTTAGAAGAAAGCCGCGCGGCTCTTTCGGAAAAACAATCAAGCGCAAAGGTGCCGACGACGGTCGCTAAGTAGTTTTCCTTTTCGCCAGGACCTTCTCGAAATGTTTAGGCAATGTCGTCGGGGATCTCTACACCTGGTGTCAAGAAAGGATTGAAACAACACGATGTTTCCTGTCATCGCTCCAGATTCTCAAACAACCCGAACTTAATCACCGTCATGACTTAAAGCCACGGATCTGTGAACTCAATTGTCGGAACCAGAACACAGATTTTGTAACTTGAGAAAATTTCGAGCACACAGAGCTTCGAATTATGCTAACGCGCGACTTATTGCCAATTGAACAATGCGAAATTTAATTGAATAAAAAGTAAATAAATACGTCCATGCAATGTCTCGCTTATATAAATGTTAAACGTTTAAGTAACTTACAATTAGGTAGAAGTATTCGACAAGATAGCGATCGCGTTTCACAACGTCGTAGACTTCTCTTTCGCGCGTGTTTGCACGATCATTAGGGTACCCCAAAGACTCAACGTCAACAACCGACAGGCAATGTTCCGCAGTAAATTCGGTACGTGCGCGTGTCGCCGTGCGAAAATTAAAGACCATAAATCATGCATGAGTTTCGCATCGGCGGCCCATGAATATTAATGAAAATCATTGCGTCGTTTACAGGCCTATTAATCCGAGGGTTAAAATATTCCCGTCTTCAGTGGTGTTTTATCGGTCGCTGCTCCACGCGGCAGCTCTCCGCTCTCGGGCGGCACAACGACGAGACGGTCCAGGGGCGAGGGAAACGTCGTTATTAGTTCTATCGATCATCCGACGCGAGGACCGACACCCTTTTTGGACCCTTTATGTGCCGCGCGTAAAGCTTGGCCGATCACATTTAACACTGCGCGTGTTTTCTGGCTTGCGATCGCTTTCGTGATTCATTGCCAATCATTCATTGATTATAGGACCGACGCGACGTTCATAATATGCCCGATACAATACTAATTGATCGGCTACATGTTAATCCCGTTGTTTTTTTTACGAATGCAAATTACTACGACTTGTAAAGAAATCGATTACTACGATTTCTGTTAAGCTTGTATAACTGCAATAAATTTCACTGTGTACACATAAAGAGAGCGTAAAGAGAATCATTCTTTAATAATTTATCCAATGCAACAGAACAAATTTTTTAATGAAATTCTGTTTTCATAAAACGTCGCTAATTTTGCAAATTCATGAATGATGTTCTATCTATCGATATCGGATCGAAGATAGATTGGATTTAAATTGTTCGCTGCGACAATGGATATCGCGACGTGTGACCACGCCGAGCGATGGCGACGCGAGACCACGGAGATTCACGACCGTCAATCATCGAGAATCGTCAATATTTTGGCAACGAACCTGAGGGAAGCTAAGACCATCCGCGAGGGAACCCTCGATTTCGAGATCGATCGATCTTCCTCGCTCGAAATATACGCGAAACGTCTGAGAGTGAACGGCCGTAAACCGAACGGCGTGATACTTTAATGGACTCCAAGAAAATCTATCGGGAGTGGTATCTGGACGAATCTCGATGCGGTACATCGCGGTTTAGCGTAATTCGCCGATTCCTGTGCAAACGCGTATTCCGATATTCCGATCGGCTCGACGCGAACGGAGGCTGGACTATGGTCATCCCGCGGGATACGCGCCGGTTTGGGGACTTATCCCCGGGACAACGTGGATTTCCTTGCGACCGAGCGCTTTATCCCCCACGTGTGAGTGTCGGGGGGGGGGGGGGGGG
>JANQDE010000059.1:315436-548212 GCA_037157785.1 Cephalotes varians | reverse complement strand
AGCGGTGCCATGTAAATCCGCGAATACGTACGTAGACGGGCGCACTCGCGTTAAACAATGGCTTTTGTTTCGCTAGAAATGCTGCGAGCCACGAGAAAAAGGCTGCAGCCACCGATACATCGAGAACCTTAGATTTTCAGTGCAATGTGGTAAGCTTAGGGTGTGCCTTTTTATTCGCGAGTTGGTGTATTCTTTAGAATCGTCGCCGATAAGATTAGCTTACCCTTTTTTAGAGATCGGTATTATATTATATTCATATAAAAAAGATATTAAGTGTAAAATAATAATATATTATGTATTATGTCATACTCTGTAATATCAAGTATACCTTAGTATATGCTGATTTTTATCTCGCAATATTAGTTTAAGATGTGAAATAGTAAATCAATTATTAAATAAATTTAAAAACTATGGAGTAAGACTTACCACCACGTGTTGCGAAACGAATGGAGCTGCAATCCTGTAGAACATTTGACGAGAATCTGTAAAAAGAAATATAAATATGTTTGAAGATACATTATTGCTTATACAGAGTTTCTCAAGTTAGCTCATTTTTTTGAATAAATCAAAATTTTGATAATGACTGAATCTTGTTTGACAAAATCTCTTTTCTTATTTTAACTTCAAACAAATAAAAAAATTAAAATACTCACATAAATTAAATTTTTACTTTTATATCGACATTTAATCATTATTATACAATTTTTTTTATCATTACCCATGTAACCAAAAAAGAAATATAAGAAACACGTAACACATAAATTTTTAATATATTGTTTTATCAAAAAAAAAAAAATAAAAATAAAAATAAAAATAAAATACAATAAAATTTAATTTGAAAAAAAAAATGCAAATAGATAATGCAAAATAAATGATTTCTATCGGAACATCCTTCGGAACAGTTCATTAATTTATTTAATTGATAAGCTCATTTCATCAATTCGTAGTGAATTGATGTGATAAAGTAGCTGTCCAATTGCGATATCGCGACACTATGATAACTATAATTTTCAATGCAAAGTAATAATCAATCAATACAAAATAAATGATTTTACTCACCAGAATCGGTGCGCCGTCCCACCTTTTCTTGCTCCTTTACGCCGCGAAGATACTTTCACTCGCGCAAACACAATCCGAACGCGATGCGATGCCTGATCACAGATGCTAATTGACTCGAAAAACCATGATTTTCCGTTACCGGCATAATCATCCGGCACTCCCGATACGTGCGAATAACGCGAGATACGAAAGACGCTCGATCACAATATTCGACACTCCCGACGCTCCGCGACATCAATGGAATCTCGATGCAGCGAGACTCAGAAAAATGACGCGATACTGACAATACACGGCACGCATATTCATCGATCGTTCATCGAACACCGTGCGGCAATTACACGGCAACAATTATTACAATTTCCGTTGCTGAGATCATCCGCCGATCTTGGCCGCTCGACGAGTCGCGATTACGACGCCATTACTCCGACGGACGCCGGCTCGACGCGACGCCGTGAATACCGGTTGCACATACCGAGGAACGGCGATAATCGACGATCATACGCGCTCGTGACACGCCTCGACGATCACACGCCGTTGGCTCCGACGCTTCCGACACTCGTTCGCACGCGAGATTCATCGTCGACGAGTAAAAGACGCGAAAAACGCGACGCCCGGTCACTCCCGAGCGACCGTTACGGGATGCGAGACGACCTGAAGGTAGCCGCGAAATTCGGCGCGTCGCGTCGCGGCCCGTGTAGCCAACTTAACGCTCGCGCTACCGCTTTTCCTCCGCTAGGTACCGTGTATACCTCCGCCGCGAGAGCCCTTGATGACGCGTATTATCGGACGCGCTTGCGATCTTATTAAGGCCTTTGCACGTACAAAAATTTTAACCGCAACCGTAAAGCATGTTCAACAGTTCAATAATTGCTATTATTTCGATGAATTCGACAAACGAAGACTTGAGATGCAAAATCACGCGTATCGAAGGGCAGCGGTCTGTTCGTGCCGCTTACACTTTTCGCACTAGAATCTTCGTTTTCTCTTTCTTCAACGCCCGAATATATATTTATCTCGAACATGTTTTAAGTGCAACCATTTTCGGGAGATTTCAAGCGCCACTCGCGATCGGACGCGTTCGCATCGCGCTCCGACGGTCACACGTCACTGACTCAAACGATTGCACACCGCTTCAACGCTTCCGACGCTCGTTCGCACGCGAGATTCATTTTTCGATGAATAAAAGACGCGAAAGACGTCGCGATCTCGATCAGTTCCGACACGAGCGTTACGCAACGCGACATGATTGAGGATCGTCGTGAAATTAGGCGCGTATCGACGTTGGGCGTCACGCGAAGTTCGCGTTATCGCTTTCTTCCGCGCGTAGATATATATATATTTTTTACTTTTTATGCATCTTATTTGTCGCGAGAGTCCGGAAATGACGCATAATATTAGAAATCGTCTACAATGGAAATGAGTCTTACGCCATAGGAAATTAACCAATTACGATCGATTATTCTCCTCATATTCGACTATGATTAGTCAATTTCTCACTACTCTTATTGCAGACGGCCCATTCGCAATATAACGTTTTAACGATTATACATCGTCTTCAACGCTTCCGACGCTTGTTCGCGAGCGGTGCGTTCCACTTGACGCGGGCATCAATTTGTCCTTGTTTAACGCTTGATAAACAAGGATGAGATGATTTCGAGAACGTGCGAGCGTCAAGTGGAATACAACCATCGACGAACGAGATACAGGACGATCTCGATCCAAATACGAACGAACGCCACGCGACGCGACATGGATGAAAGTAGTCGCGAAATCGGGCGCGCAATAATACCGGGCATCGCGCGATGTTTACGTTTTTTTCGCGCCTCAGGTGTATACAGAATTCGTGCCGTGCCAACGTACGATGTCGCGTTGTACCAGTGATTTTGATACGGATTGGGTCGTGTGTTGATAACGTAGAACCTCGGTTTTTCCATTCAATCATGTAAACACGCTGTAACGCGACGCGATTAGCGGGACGGTCGTGCGACTACCTTCAGTCGTATCGCGGCGCACGGTGCCGTTCGCAGTCGAGCGCGATCGTGTGCACTCTTCGCGTTTTTGTGCTCGTCGAATGTGAATTTCGCGTACGAACGGGGGTCGGGTGTGCCGAAACTGTGACGTGCGATCGTCGAAGCGTAGGCAGGTACGCCGAAACACATGTATCTACATCAATCTCAAGCTTTCGATGCGTGCAACTAGGGTCTTTGTCGAAACGACGCCATTGCCGTCGCTTTATTGTCGAGCAGCGAGCGAATTTCGGGAGTGAATCCGAAAAGTGACGTGCGAATATTTTATATGTAATCTTATCTTCCGATGCAGTTCGCGCCGCGTTTGGTATTTGTCTAAATAATGTCGTTATCATTATTGTCGTAATGAATTGAGTAACGGACAAATCTTGCGTGTGTTTTTTCGATTTCACGTCCGTGTTCCGACGGGAAGGAGCGAAGGACAGTACATTACGATTGGTATACGGCTGGTATATAAATTAATTTATTACTTTTGCATTTTTATTGCATTTTAATAATATTGCGTTTTAATCGCGAGATGTTTGAAGAGTCTTCGTGTATTATCCACTCTTTTATTAATTAATTAGCTCTTTGTGATTATTAAAAATGAAAAAAAAAAAGTAAATTAAATTAAATTATGATTTTTTTTTAAATTTCTACATCGAAATTGAATCCGTATATTAATAAATTTGATTTTTATAAATATTTTTATTTTTTGCAGATATGGACATCAGGTTTCTGGTCATCGTTCGGTGAGTCTTATAATACTTCTTTTATATCCGTATTAAATTTAGTCTTAAAAAAGATTAAACAACCTTTCCAAAGCGTATTTTTGTCACTAATTTAAAATCATTAATTAAATGGTGCTTGTATATATTTTTTTGAATTTATTTTGGACTAAGGATGGCTAAAAATCAGCCGAAACATTCCATCTCTATTAATTAATGTCTTAATAAAATGTCTTGTTTATTACCTTAATTGCTCATGTTGTGATCTAATTATTTTATTATCGCTTCATTTAAAATCTATCGGTCAAATTAAAATAATACTTAAACAAATTTAAATTTATATTCTTGCGAATGAGGCGTGTATAAACTTTCGAAAGCCAAATGATCAACTGTACTTTTTGCGCAAATTTCTTAATTTTAATGCCAGAGCATTGTCAGTTCATAACTTCATTACTTTTCTACTTTTTATTTCATGGAGTTGATCAGTTTGGCTTTCAAGAGAGAGAGAGAGACTTAGATTCGTTGGAAAGCATAAATGTTGATGTAAAAAAATAGAGACAGACAGATATAAAAACGACGTCCTAAAAACATTCTTCTCTCTCGGTGCCAATACACCTTTGCTTTCGTCAGGCGACGAATGCGCGAATACATTTCGGCTGTTCCCGCGGGAATATCTCGCGTCGTCGCCGTGTCGATTTTGGGAGCGCCATGAGAGGCGATCGAGCGCGAGCGCTTAGGAAGGAAGAAAAATCGTTTTATAAATTCCATTCGCTTCCCTTTGCATTTCTCCTCTGTCCTACGGCTCCCATCGTTCCCGCTCGTGCTTCGAAATAGCCCCCCCCTCCCCTTCTCGACGAGCACGAGTACTCGCGCCAATCCAGCCTATTCGCTCGATCTGGTGCCGTTTCGCTTTTCGTTATCGCGTCCAATTTCAGCGGAAGATATCCGGCCGGCGATAAGGGCACAGAATTTAAATAAAACGAATCAATATTCAAATCCGCCACTCTCTCTCTCGCTAGCTGATTCCCCAAGCGTCCCCTTTCCTGCTTTTTTTCTCGTCTTTTTTACTTTCTTCTTTATTTATTTTTATTCATCTCTATTTCCCGCCGCATTTCTCCGACTTCGGCCACCTTCGTCTTCTCGGTCTCTTTCTCGTTTGCTCCGATCTTTCATTCATTGGTACAATATCGAGCGTCTCATTTATTCGCGTCTCTTTGCCGAATCGGGCAATCTCCTTTCCAGACCTTTTCAACCTCTGTACTCATTGGGTTTCAATAGTCCGAATGATTGGTTTTATACTTGGCGAACTGTCTTTGTTTCATTCGCCGAGAAGAAGAACAAATATAAGATAAAAAATCTTTACGAAGATAACGAAAAAAAGTAATGTTTAATGATGAAATTATCATTGATATGTTTAAATAGATTTCTTCTTGCTTTTTTACTCACATGTTATATAAATATAATGTAACAATGTAATGTACAATTTATAACTATAACAATATAATAAAAAAAAATTCTAATTTTTTTTCTTTAATTAAATTAAATTAAAAGAAATATTAATTATCTCAAAATTAAGACGTTATTTAATATTCAATATACACACATTTAGTTTGAATTTTCATTACCGAAATATTTAATTCTGTAACTTGAAAATTATTATAGTTAAATCAAATTTAATATAAATTAAGATTAAACGTAAAAATATCTTGTGTCTTGTTTTGCATTCGAAATTAATGTGAAGAGATTGAATAAAATCGTTTAAAAGCATTTAAGCCGACGAAGTCAAGTTTGTTGCCAAGAGTTACCTTTCTTAATAAGAATTCAACGTCAATAAATTTAAGGCCAGGTATATTTAAATCATAAGCGTCAACCGCGCTCTATTTATATCACCGTTCTTATCCGCAAAGTAGATGCTTTAAAGTTTAACAATTGTTCAACCTTATAAGGCGTAAGAGAGAAATTGCTCTCGAAAATACTTAAGCAGGGGACAGAACTTGACGGAGATATTAATTCTCACGAGGATTTTAGATGAGACATGCGGGGGATATACCGTCTATTCGATCTCCTACATCCCTCCACTATTAAATTTTCGACGATGCTTAAACATACTCGCGATTATACGGGATTTTCATATTTCAGAAAATTGTTATATTATCAAACTCTATATTATCAAATATTTATTATCAAACTTTATATTATCAAATAATTTTGTTATTTAAATAAATTATCAAATTCTACTCCTTTGAAGTCTCTTTTCAGGGAAACTATTAAAATTTTTTTGAGTTCTAATTCTTTTTTACCATTCTAAATTTTTCTCGAGAAAATATAATTATTAATTGAAATAGTGTGGATTTTTTAATAAAGTATAAAGCTTGTGCACTTAACGCAATTTCTAACATTAAATTAGAATACGATTAATTTTAAATATCTGCATTTTTTATAATGCTGTATATTTTAATTTCACTCTATATATTAGCAAAAAACGACCTCAGCAAAATCGAGCTTCTATAAGACGCATAATTTCTCAGACTCTTCTTCGACAATTAAGAGTTTTCATGATGGTTTTCATAAAGCCGTATTAAATCCCGCGGAGGCATCCCTAGTGCGTTACGCCGGTGGCCAAGATGGTCGGCGGGGGATGAAGACACCCCATTCCGCGGGAGAAAATATTATTTCTTATTCCAGTGAATCGCGAGGAACTTCTACGGGACGGCATTAGGCGAGCGAAATAATTCTAAAGAAATTTCATAACTGTCGTGGCGACGGGCCGCGTCGCTATAAAAGATTCTGCAGGTAATAACCAAAGCAAGAAAGGCGGCTCTCTCCGTATGTTCTTGAAATGAAGGAAAATTCGAAAAAGACGGGGGATGTAGTCGTGATTTGTGGTGAAACAGATTATGCGTTTCACTCGAACTGTTGTATCTCTTTCACCTTTCGGCCGACATAATTTCTTCTCATTCCTTCATTTGTGAGCAAACTTATTAATCGTGATCAAATTTTGATTGCACTCTTTATAATGATAAACGATTTAATTATTAATATAATAAATCAATATAATAAATATAATAAATAGTAAAAAATTATAATAATATAATGAGTTATATAAATCATAATAATTGATAATGAACAAATCATGTAAATCTTTATAACATAAATTTAAATTATATATATTGTCTATAATAATTATTATTGTTTATAATTGTCTATAACATACATACATAATTACAGCAAAATTAAAAGTCGCAAAATTAAAGGATTACATAATAAGTTTAAATAAAAGTGTTCTCGAGAAAAATCGAGAGAAATTTGGTGGTTTGGATAGCTGGCGAGCGGCGCCAAATTTGGCCGGCGCCAAATGTTGGGGTGTAGTTTGACGTGTAAAAGGGATGGCAGAGAAATTCTTTTCGAAATTTCCTCTTCGACCGCGTAAGCACCTCTGTCGCGCGATCTGTCAAGCCCGGCTTTCCGTCCGCTCTCTCCCACAGAACTTTCTGTCATTCTCTTTCTCTCTCTATCTATCTCTCTTTCTCCCCTCCTCTGTCCTCCGCCCTCTTTTTCTACGCTGCTCTCCGCTCTCGGGGGCGTTTTATTCGCATTCAAATGGCAGCACTTTAATTTGCATGCTAAGAGTGCTCGCCGTCCTCCCGGTCGCCACCCCCTGCCACTCTCCCGGCCGGATTTCCATTTAAACTCACAAAATGGCGCTGACTCCGCGGGGCTACAAAATTTTTTATTGAAAGATTCGATGCGGATAACGCGAATGCTCGGGATAAAAAAAAGTGAACGAGGGAAACGAAAGGGGCAGACGGGAAAGAGTGAGAGAGCACGGGAGGATGAGTGGCTGCCGAAGGGGTGGCGAAGAAGAGTAGGGAGAAGTAAATTCACATTCTACGAAGCGTTATTCTTCGAGATAAAATGTCCTTTATCTGTTCTATGTCTCTGCATCACCTGTGCTGGCCCTTGGGATAACCACCATTATTTCATTCTCGAATTACTTTCCTCAAGCAAGATACGTTTCAAATACCGGTATTGCATCGCGAATCGTCAGCTAATTCGCTCGTTTTATCCTTACTATACAGAGTTTTACAATATAATTTTGTGGAAGCTTCTGCATTTTAATTTAACATGATTTTTATAAAAAGTAAATATCTTTTTTATTAGTTAAACATCTATTAGTAAATAAAATTGGAATAAAAATTTTTAATATATTATTATATTATCGATAAAAAATTAAATTTTCCAAAGATTTTGTTAAAAACTTTATATTGAAAGAAAATTAATATTATATTAAAAAAATAACGGTAAATTTAAAATAATCAAATCTGCGTCTCTAAATTATGAATAGAAATGTTTCTTAAATATCATTGATAACTATTATGAGCTATGATACTTTTTCCTCAATTTTTTCTAATCATTCTATATTGTGATATTGAATTCAAATTTTTATTGCTTTGCAATACTTTCACTCTCTCTCTCTTTTTTTCCTTTGTCTTTTTTTCTACATATCTATCGTAATATTTATTTTTTCTTTATTTAATGCAAAAAATTTAGAATTACCAAATATTCATTAATAATCGACGTAACATTAGCCAGATGCAATTTAGACAAAGCGTTTCTATCGCGACGAACTGCGGCGGAAATCCCGAAAACGGAGCTGCGCTTTTGGTGTCGGGAAGGAAGGTCGTTTATTGGTCCAACTGGGCAAACACAATCCCATCGATAACCCTCGAACTGTTCCGATCCACGACCCCTCCGAAACAATAAGCCATTGACTCAACGTTATCCGCTTACAAGTCAAACGCGCCCAGCGTTTCCGCCTGGATCTTTTCGAAAATTCCGAAATCGCGTCGACTTCAAAGCGTATGGCCAGTTCCGCTGTTTACGGAGCTATTAGGGTGTTTAGGCATTAGGAAGCGGAGTGGATCATCCCTTGTGCTTCATTTCAGCCGCTACGTTTATACTCTCTGACATCTACTGATTCTCGAAGCTATATTAGCCATTTAGCACTTCTGTCCATTCGTCACTATTCGATATCTGCGATATATAATTACATCAATCTTCTTATTTCATTATTGTATTTTTATGCAATTATATCATTCAAATATCGTAATATGCCTAACACGTAATGTGCCTAATTAGTGACGTTTAATTTTATATGTAAAAAATTGAACCATATTTGAAAAACCAAAATCGAACAAAAAGAGAGAAATAAAATTTTTATGTTATATACATCACTAACTATTCTGATTTTCACTTTATTCTTTTTTATATCCTTTTTTTATTTCAAAATTTTACAAATATTTCTACAACTAATCAAACGAACATATAAATATATTTTAGCGTAATTATACATAAATACAATTAAATCTATGCGTTTTTGAGCAATAATGAAATCTTTTTCATTTTTTGTTTTGAAGTTCTTTTTAAAAATATGTAAATAAACTGTCTTTTCTTTTCTCTCTCTTCTTCTTCTGTAYCATTTTCAAGCGGCGATAAACATTCGATTAATGTTCCAGTCGAACGAGCTCCTTGCATTTCTCTCAACCCCCCGTCGATATCCTCAATTATGCACTCAGTTCGCTCCGTTCGATTGCTCTACTACGTGCGGCCTCAATTAATATAGAATCGCTCCTTCGATAGCCTCACATGCGCACCCGCGCGTTTACGATCCACTTTTCTCGCCATCTCACCACCATTGTACCCCTCGCAGCCCTTCGTCCTCGCCGACTTCGCCGGCCGCCAGCAGCGAAATAAATGCAAGTGCCGATACAGCGGTGATCGTGTGCTGGGTTTTCGATTCGAGGGTGAACGAGTTCAATCCCGGGCGATCGCGTCCGTTATCGTAGTATCCGTGAGAACCACGATAGTTGCCGCGGAGAGGGGTGGGATGTATCGGTAGGTAGATGCGGTGCGAGGGACGAGGGATCGGTCGGGAGGTGGGTCTCACCCCAAGCGATGGATCGCCAAAAGAAGATGTATGAAATTCCGGCGCCTCCTAGTCGGTTTTCTCCGCCGTTGGAGTAGAATATATTGGATTCTGGTAGTCAATAGAGACTGTTAGGGGTGGCAACACGCAGCCGGAGGCCGGCGGCGTTTTATCACGGGGCCTTGATATACTGGGCGGCCGCTGTTAGAGGGGTTAATCTCTCACGCTCGGTTAGCTCCTATTTCTAACCTCGCCCTTTCTCTGCTTTTCGATCCCTCGCCAACCCCTGCGTGCTTCTCCGGACGTTCTCGTTGCCGTTTCTCTCTCTCTCTCTCTCTTTCTCTCTCTTTCTCTTCCCTCCTTGGCCATTGGTTAATGGTGACGTTTTCCAATACTTGGATAGGGATAGTTTGGTGGTAGAGGCCAATTTGGAATAGTCAAAATGGAAAGGAAGCGATGCAAGGCAAAGTAGCCGTGTCAAATATCAGAAAATAATATATGTACATTTTAATTATAAAAAATATAATATCTATAGTAAATTTAGCCAATTGAAAGAAGTGATTTTTATTATCTTCGGAAAATTATCCTACATCGTATTAATTTTTTTCTGCAATTTTATATAAAATTTGGTATTGGTAGCGAATAAATGCAAATGGACTGCATTGTCATTTTTTCCAATAATTAAAAATCACAATAGTGAGATAATCGAATAGAACGCTAAATGCGTAATTGCCGAAATTGAGAGGAATGCAATGAAATCGACGATGCGGAATATTAATTGAATATTTATCGTAGTCTACGGCTTATGATTTAGTAGAGAAAGGGAAAACAGTGAGAGAGAAGTGAGTGTAATTTATCCAAATTGCGGCGTGCAAATAAAAGATTCAATTAGTAGATTTTTATTGTCTGTAAAAACTAAGACTTGTATGTAAATTTTTGTTTAATTTGCTAAAACTTCGAAAATAATGTTACGTTGTCTGTTACATGAAAGAAACAATTATCGCTTCGCCGTACGATGCGTTAACAAACGATTAAACAGATAGAACTCTAATTTTATTTACACAAGCAGAGTCACGATACTATTGACGCTGTCTCTCTTGAGTGGGCCTTTGCTCGACCCACCTCTCAAGAATCCGACAAATGTTTCGTTCGTTCTCACAAGCGGTCGATGAATCGCGCTCGCTGTTTCTCCGCAGTGAGGCGCGACGGAAACGGTATCGCCTTTAGCGGTCGTCGTTAATTCTCACCTTCCGTCGGCCGGAGTCAGCAATGGCCACCAAAGGCGGCGCGGTGTCGAGCTTTTCAAAAGACGAAACTCGAGAAGCGACGTAATTGCCGCCGCGACCACGTTACGTCCTCACGAGATTCATCGCGGAGGTGTTAAATGTGCGGGTGCTATTAGTGAGGTGGCAAA
The DNA here is from genome assembly GCA_037157785.1 of Cephalotes varians. Lineage (NCBI taxonomy): Eukaryota > Metazoa > Arthropoda > Insecta > Hymenoptera > Formicidae > Cephalotes > Cephalotes varians. Next base: position 537,079 of record JANQDE010000059.1, on the reverse strand, counting down.
AACGCAAATACACAAAGCACAAGCCGTATATATCCCATCATTTTATTGGGCATTACTATGTAATTGAAATTATCAATGATATTCCTCTGCAAATTTGTCCTAAGATTTTAAATCAGTATAGACTAAAATTACATTTTGTGCGAGAGGATTAAGTATTCTTAGAATAGAATTTGCTATCGGTAGAATCGAAAAGGTTGAAGCGACAGTAACACGAGACTAAGGTTTGAGGTATTTACGTTCTAATGCATGTAAATTGACAGCAAGTTAGCGTTCAATCGAACGAATTAATCGCTGATGTTATAATCGTGCAAAAGGATGACGTTCAAGCTGCAAAGTGTTAAATGCGCGATTCGAAGATACAAGTGGGAAAAGAAGTTGGTGAATACGACGCGGAGGGAAAGGCGAGAAAGAAAGAAAGAGAGAGCTCGTTAGAATTTTTCCGCGGATGCTAACCACCCTGGCAAGTAGAGAGCAATGGACAATGCTGTCCTCTGTACTCCTTGGAGGCGCAGCGCTAACGAGACGACCGAACACCGGCTGGTGCCCGTCAATTGTTTCAGCAAACAACGAAACAATGGACAGTGGCCAAGCGATACTAATGGTCGGTTTATACGCTCCTTAACTCGACGTCTCCCACCGGTCTTACGACCCAACGGGACGCGCCACTGCGTTTTATCTGCTTCGACTCTTTTCATTTCTGAAAATTTTTATTCTGAAAATAATTGAATAAATGACTTAATTCTATTTAATTTTATTCTAATTCTAATTATGATTTAATTTTTTTTAATTATAATAATAAATCTTCATATAACAATGTAAAAACCGCATACGCGTAAATTACAAAGCTTAGAGTTCAACATTCTGTTTTATGAATTTTAGATGCGATAATTTTTTAACTATTTTGGCGCTATTGTGCATAATGTGTGTGTGAAATATAACTACAGCAGCATTTATAAAATTGCATCTACAATGATTATTCTCGACTATAATGAACGTACAACTACTCGTGTGTAATTCATCGCGTCATTATGTACACAGAATCCTCGCACCAAAGAAGTCGGGCCGCCTAGTCATATCGTTCGTCAAGATCTTGACGGTCGTTTACGGGGGGGAATGGAAGCGGTCGTTTCCCCGGCCGAAATCAGCGTCTCACCTACGCCGGGCGATTCTCGATACCCCAAATTGTTAATAACACTTCACCCTAGTCGCGCGAGATATCGCGCCTGGGTCTCGCATTACCATGTGAATATAGTCGTATAGCTCGAGGGGTAAGCGAGCCCGTTTACGAGGGTACGGCCCCCTGGATATATTATTCTATGGGCGCTAATGTAATATGACGAAGGTCGAGTCTCCCGCGCGACGCGCTTATCGCGCGCGCAGATAAGAGAGCCCCGCTAGTTATCCAGTTAGCTCGTTATTGTCCAATGATTTTAGATCGCCCACCGATACATCGTTTTAACGCCGTCGAGCACGTGCCCCGAGCCATATCCCCGCGCCGATGAAGGTTGCGACGGGATACGATGACAAATGACGCGAGGGACGATCGATCTCTTCCAGCCTAACAGATTCGATTCCACGGGAAATGTCATTGATCCAGAAGAAGTTGATATGGGATTATGCTTGCGGGAAATAAAATCGCACTCTTGACGGAGTTATTGTATCAGTCTCTTTAACATTCATGTATATACAAAATTTATGAAAAACACATTCTTCTTTAGGCTTTTTATTTTTAAAGATTATTTTTTCCCCTGTGAAATTTAAAATATTTTTTAACTTTTAACATTAAGTACTAATAACTAAGTAACATACTAAATTTTTGAATTTTATTGAAGTACGTGACAAGATTTTGTGATTTTTATTTATTTTTTAAAAAATTGATTTTTATCATTAATTTATTATAAATTAAATTTTTTAGTAATTGTGATTAGAGTTTCATAGTTGCAAATAGAAGAATCGACATAAATTTCAAATAAAATTTGAGAAGAGCGTGAAATTTTCTTACGAATTTGACTTTCTTCTGAGGAATCGTATGAATCTTCGTTCAGTTTCGATTGCATTTTCGCCATCACTGACTTTACTTGATGTATGCTCTCGGGCGCGGTACTACCTAACACATGAGAAGCATTGAAATATTTATGTGTTGCATTGTCTCCTGCCGATAAGCACGCCGCAAGAAAACGACTATGACAAAGACGACTTCATTCGTGCTTATATCGAGTTATGAATACACCGAGTGTAGCATGCACACTGTTACCAATTCCACAATCAGTTTGAATTAACATTTAGCGCTGAATTTGAGACGGATATGTCTTAAAACTCGTTATTTATATCATTTTTAATGTGAATTATTTAAATTTCTCAAAAATTTACAAATACATCGTATATAAGAAAATCTCGATTTACAAATAAAACATTCTGCTAAATGGCATGGTAATATATGAAAATATTCCAGGAATTGTGAATCTTATCTTTACTGCACCATTATGGCACTAATGATCTACTTCCGAGACTTACTTATTCCATGTTATCTGTTTGAATTATAGCTTCCACGCGATTTATCTGATTATAATAGGGAAATTACCTGTCTTCGGGACGCAAAGTTGGATAAAAGATGTTTCGTAAAAATTAAAAAATGTTGGGAAATTGTAAGAAACTTGTCCTTGATCTGTCTGTTTGTGTAATAGATAATAGACATGGATATGGCATATGTAAATAGAAATGTCTTATCTTTCTTGTTTTGCATTGTGAGAGAATTTACTTCGATTTAATTCAGTCTTGCTTAATATAGCTACAAATTAATTGGCTATTGTTTTTGCGAGAATATCTAAAAATAAGTAATTTTTTGAATGAGAAATATTCTATTTCTCCCGGATAAATTGACGAGCCAAGAATCTACCTCGCCAGGATTTAGGTAGAGTTGAAATTTAAGCGCACGTCTGACGGGATTAACCACCATTTTGCGCTTGCAGCATCGAGCCGCGTGGGGTGCGAAACGGGGGTGGAAAAGCAGGGAACGAAAAACAAGATGGCGGTAGGAACGAAGGGTGGTCTTGGCACTCGCGGCAATTAAATGCTATAATGGCGTTAATTATTGTAGAACGACGACGCGCGGGGATAGTTTTGTCCGTGTTTGCCCTACGATGGCTATGCTGGATTCATCCCTCCGCTGCCCTCGGTTTCCCTCTTTACAACTTTACGCACATCGTGACTGCGGACAAAAGCTGTTAAACGGGAAGAACGGCGCTCAAAGTTTTGATGGAGTTTTTCTAAGGACACGACGCTGCACATGCAACTTTTATAATTTTTTTATTTATATTGTACTTGTGTGTGTGTGTGTGTATTTTTTTTTTAAAGTGAATTTTTCTGTATAACTACATACTATACTACATATTATTATCATTATATTATATTATCATTAATCGTGTTTTCTCCTATTCACATTTATTTCCTAACATCTAAAGTTGCTTTCAATTTTAATACTTAAAATTTAAAGGTTTTGGTAAGAAAACTATTATTTAATACTAATTGTAAACATATTTTTATCTCAAAAAAAAACGCGACAATACTTTACTTAATTTAAAACTATTTTAACAATGAAATCTTGACTGTATCAATATCACTGTAGTTGAATTCTTCAGTTAAATACATTGAATTGCAAAACAAAATCGAGCAATTTGAGAATGAGTTAACATAAAAATTGAGGAGCTTTGTCGCGTCGCGAAAGTACATATAACCGTTACGTGTAGTCATTAGAAACGGCTGTGTCCGGGGAGGATCGGTGGACAGAACTTTTGCTGGGTTGGTCCGGCAATTTTGGTCTGAGTTTAATTACAGCAGCCCCGGGGGACAATCAGATATAAGCATCCTGCACGAGCGACCGCCTTCAACCACCTCCGGTAAGGGCTGGCAAAGCGGGTAAATGGCTCCGCGGTGACCGGGCCGACGTTATCGGCGAGAAACGAGGAAACGAGTAAACCTACCGAGGCCAGCGGCCTGGGTAATTACAAATTTTTCTTAAAAAACTTTCAATTTCATCGTCCTCTTGTTCAGCGGCGCGTGCGTCCATAAATCGGATCATCTCTTCGTCGTTTTTTCTTCTGTAATTATTAGCAGTTAGACAAAAGTTGCTCTTTTTTATCGCATGCGCTTTTTACTTTTAGGAATACTATAGGTAAGAAATTTTCTTGCTGTTCTAAAATGGTTTTCCAAGATCATTAACACATAATTCTCGAAAAATTTATTAAAAACTTATCTCATGAAAAAACAGCTTGATATTAATCGTAGTACTCTAGTAGTTAAAATATTATAATTTCAAATATTAAAAGAGAAAGCAATTTTAAATTTGTTAGGAAATATGTGATTGAAAAAAACGCAATAATTTGAGAAAGAAAGAGGGAGAACATAAAAAAATCATTCAACGTTTTAACATATCAAACAATTTTTATTAACAATTATTATTAATATGATGTATAAGACATCTAAATAAGGAACTATATATTCTAACTATAATATTCTAGAAGTCGAATGTCTTCTTCCTCGAGATTAACTTGGAGATGTCATAGAGATATAAAGTCATTTCGGTCGACTGCTTTACTGTAGCAAACTTTTTCCCGCGCGCATCTCTTTCTTCCTCTCTAACAATATCACTGAAAAGTGGTGTTAATATCTCTATAGTATACGAACATTCTATTTTTCGTGTACGAGAAATCACCGTCAAATGTAGAATGTTCTTCGAAAGAAGCTCCGACCTTACAATGCTGGATAAAGTCGCGACCTTTTCAAGCGAAGACGTTTTATTACTGTCGACCATTCAATCTCGATGAAGTGACTCCCCGTTTTCTGCCTTTTTCAAAATCACAAAATGACTCTGTAGCAGTGCGAAGCACGTAGGTGAAATGCAGTGGCGCAGAAACACGCAAAAGACTCGTATTCTCGCTATACACTTCTTTGTGTTAAATGTGTTTTTTATATCACATTTGTTGATCATTAATATTTAGAGTTAAATAAATCTAATGTTAAATGCACATTGCATTAAATAGAGATGTGCACATGAATCGCTACATGATCTACATTTTATTGAAATGTATCATAACAATATTTATATAATTTTGAGCATATAATTTGCACTTGAAATTGCAGTTGATCTTCAACATGTAAAGTCGATGATAATATAAGCAGTTTATTATTAAGCACAATAAATATGCGCCGTGTCGCTTTATCAGAGCGACATAATTTCCAATATAATCCGATAACGTCACGCTAACGAGCGAACATGATTATCTAAACGAGAGGGGAAGAGAACATCTTAACGTACGAAATATTCGATACGGCAATCATGGAGAGCATTTTGCAAAGGCGATAAGAGAGCTTTGCGGGAAACAATAATAATAGAAAGTTTACGACACGGCCATGTTTTCGTATTATGTTGTATGGCCACCTACGGTCAACTACACGGGCTACCACTTTGCGCTCACTTAAGTGGCGACGAACGACAATTCACCAAATGTCTCCACCGTCAAGTAAATTACACGAAATTACGGTGTGACATTATGTCACATAAATGGCACGATAGAGAGACTCGCGAATGTTGGCGTGGTGGGCGCAATAGCTTCCTGGAGTGCCTCGTTTTCGGTTAATGACGAGCGGGATAATCGAAGCGCGTAAAAGTTCACGATAATAGTGGTTTGCCCTAAGGTTATATTTCTGGATGTTCAAGCACCTATTGGGTACGCGCATTTGCCATTCAATAAATATATTTTCACTACTTGTAATAATTTTTATATTTCTTGACAAACATTTATCACTCAATTTTTTCATAAACATATGTTCAAGCTATATATTTTTTTATAAAATATAAATTTATTGCTAAATATTATAAAAAAATAAATATTAGAAAAATAAATATTACAAACACTAAATGTAATAATAAAATAGGTAAACGTATAACTGTTAGAAATTTAATTTTTCTGGAACTTTATAAAAAATAGTTAATTTTACATACTATTTATAAACAATTTTTTCGCTTAATTTTGAGGCACATTTGTGACAAGTAAAATATAAATATTCTGTGGTAAATTAGTCGACACAAACGCCCGCCTTTTCTCCACGAGATATATTTGTCTCTTATCCATCCAATTAGTAAGTCAAAGATACCGCGATGACCAACGCATTTGTAACCGGTTTAGGATTAACTAACACCGGTCCGCTGCCGCCAGGTTTCACCAGCTCAGCTTCTTTCTATTTCTTTCTCCCACTGTCATGGAGATATTAATTAACGTTAAGATCGATTCGATAGCATGTTGGAGTTAACGTTAATTCAACCCCGGCGATTAAACTGTCGGCAGCTGATAAATGAGTCCGCCATTATCCACAACGTTTAATGTTGACGTCGAGTGAATTTAGCATTATGATTTCGCTTCTTGCTCTCGCTGCGATTTTTTGACGCACACATACGTGTCCCACGTAATGTCACTAGTGATTCATTGCGTTTGCAATATATTCCATCAGATGTAATTGCGCAGGACGTTGACCCTACGTTCGTGTTGCTCTCGTTATCTAACACGAAGTTATGTTATCCTGTAAAAGAGGATGTTGTATTTTATTTGCGTGGCGCCAAAGATCTCGAAGATATCTTGATAATCTGAAATTAAGGCAATTAAAGTAAATCGTATTTTTTTCTCAATAGCGTCGATATTAATGATGGCGAAAGTTTCTGAACAGAGACCGGTTATTTGCATTATCCCATAATTAAATTTAACGATTATCGAAATGATACGGCGTTGAATATACTCGTTTCATTAGATTAACTTTCTCTAAGAAAATATACTTTATTTTTTTATACTTTTCTTTTCTTTATCTCTTAATATTATCTATTTGTCTAAATTTATTAATTGCAGCCTTGCATTTATATGCGTATATAAATTTATTGTACATTTATAAGAGAGATCGCAAGAGAATACTAATTAAATTTTAAGCAAAATGTTTTTATGAAATGTATGTAATAAAACTAAAGATTTGCGTTAAAATTGATCATTTTGAAGAATTTTATATATATATATATATATATATATATATATATATATATATATTTTGAAGTGTTAGAGATAGAATTTTTTGATAGTATTTCGAATGAAACATTAACATTCCATTTATTTCTACAAATAGAATATTTTCAAATTGAACATTATTGTATCGTTACTGATGAAGAAAAAATACAAATATCAGTTCTTCATGGGCAAACATGGGCATGATCATTTGCATTTGCATTGCGTAATACTTGATACATATGCATTCTTATTGTATTCAATCAATAAGAGGTCGGCATTACATAGTTCAAGTTCACAACACTTAATTCACTAAAAAATACTGATTCTCTACGCAAAACGCGATTTATAAACAGAAATTAGAAATTAATAAGGCGGATGTTCTTGTTAATTATCAGCTGGTCAAGCGCAAAAACAATTTTTGAAAAAGAATACCAAGAAATATCTAGATTTAGCTATTTTTACTTATTAATGCGAGCAAAACAGTAATTATAATAGATTGTTAAGTATCGCAAAAATTATATTACTGTATGTGTAAAGTCATACTTTATATAAATGAACGAACAAAATAGTGTTGCAATTCAATAACCATGAACCGGCTGCATTGATAACGCAACTGGCAAACAAGATTTTTTATGCGTTAATCTTGAATGAGATGTAATTATAATTAACGAGATTAACGAATGCTATCATAAACAAATTTGCGTTTCATATTAGTGTTTGTGTGATTGATCTTACGCATAATTCTCCTAATAAGAAAATATTATCCTGAAGACAAATTACCGTTTTTTGAGTTTTCTTCTTTAATTTACGTTTCAATTCGTGATTTTCGTGTTTACTGTGCTACATGATTTATATTGCATTTAAGAAGCTAATTACGCAATTTGATGCTTTCATATTATAATCGCGTCTGTAAAATTAACACTTGTGCTTTTTGTGACGCGAGATTATCGTGTCTTTGTGACAGCTGGCAATGTTATTGTTACATAATATGTTTACACACATTTAATTCTCATTTAAGCACTCGAAAAAAAGGTTTCTACTTCTAATAATCGATATTAACAATTGCATATACATTTATATATATAATTACGTCTTATAATTTTATATATATATATATATATATATATATATATATATATACACTATGTTTTTTAAACTTTACGTTATAAAGTTATAAAAAAAACGCTCAATTTGAGCTGGTTTTAAAGAGAAATCATAATAATAAATCTGAAGTATAAAAAGTTATATTATAAATTGTATTATAAAGGAAGAAGGCCTTAATTTTTTTTACAGATTAAATTAATAACAATCACAATTACAAGGTTTGATTCATTCATTGATTTTTTGAAAGAATGCGCTATTTCTCGCTTATTCATTTCTGCAGTTTGAGGTTGTTAGATGTTATGTGAAGCGACAACGCATCGGTCGCAGGCCCGTTTGTTTAGCGACATGAAATAATCTGCAATCTGTATCGTCGCGTGTTTTCTGCTACGCGGTTTATCGTGATCGTTAATACACCCTCCATGGAAGGCATTTATCGGCAGATAATTAATTTCGTTGCGTAACGCCGGGTTAATCGCTCATTAAAACTCACCCCGCCACTATCGCGTCGCCTTCTCCAAAAAGCGGGACACGCGCATTAATTCGACAACAGATAATTTTGATAGCTTCGTAATGCCGATAATTGGATTGAAAAACAGCCGGGTCACGATGATAGGCGCGATCGGGCCTCGGCGAGTATTGGCTCTCTACGAAAAGTACGCTAATTAAATCATTATAGTTAACGATTGACAACGATGATGACAAAGATTTACCTTATGTTACATAGGCGGAGTCAATCTTTAAATGAGTCGACGCGGTAAAAATGACGGGAATATTCATGGATCGTGAGCGCATATTTTTGGCAACCATCATTTGTAAAACTATCATTTAATAACGAAAGCGAGATAAGTTAGCAAAAGGTTTTTTTTTATGCGAAAACGATACCATCATATTTTCTTCTGATTTCATCTATTCATAAATTTTCCACGCAACGATTGATTATGTAATTACTTTCTTCTTACGACAATAATTCCGTGTACTTAATCGAGAGATTAATTAACAATAGACGTTAATGTTGAAAAGAAGAGATTCTGTTATTTAAGCATATAAAAGAGACACATAATAGATGATGAGCTTTCGATAAAAATTGAGTTAAATAATTAAGCCAAAACTTGTCAAAATATCTGATGATTAAATGAAGAATATATTTTCTTATATTTTAAGCTGATAATGGAATAATGGAAATAAAATAAACATATGGATTGAAACCTTGAAATAAATTTAGGGTCTTGATTTTTTAGTCCTTAGATCGCTGGGTCATTAGGTCCTCATATCAGACTGATATGTATATCAGTATTCATTCATGTGTAATACGAGTGATATATTGCTATGTCAAAACATGTTAAAGCATTATTATAAAGATGATATTTTAAATATAATTAATTATCGTTGTTTACATATTTCAATATACATACCTACATTGAAATATTTCATTGATTTTACTTTGACTTCATCAATCAGAGTATATATAATATTGCAACAGCCAGTTAACTGTGCATATTGTCAATGCAATTATCGATTATGTAGAATAATTTGTGTAACATCAATATTTTCTCCAAAATTGAAAATTTAATCACAATGGAATACAATTACATGCACGTGTTAAATTCATCTATAGTTTTGCAAGTTTTTCGGAGAAATGCAGAAAATAATAATATTGATTTTGTTGCTTTTATCGTATATACATTGCAAAAAAAATATCTTTTTAACTATGTAATGATTATTATTAATTTTATTATATATTCTATTATTTCGAATTAATAATAATGACTGTTAGTAATTCGAAAATTTTAATTAAATTATTATTTGATAAGATTTGTCAATCATTAGATCATCATAAACGCATTTGTTCAATATACTGTGTATACTTATATAAAATGTATAATAGAAATTAAACACATTTGTTCAATATATCATATTTGTTCAATATATCATAAACGCATTTGTTCAATATACTGTGTATACTGTGTATACTGTGTATACTTATATAAAATGTATAATAGAAATTAATGATGACTCATTCAGAACATATAAAATGTGAATCGATCTGCATTTTAAAATCAATTGTAGAAAGATCTTGACCCGATACTTGATTGTGAATCGAGAAATAATGAGTCGAGAAATAAGAAATCCTAAGTAGGAAATCGTAAATAGAAAATGTGGTAATTGTGGAAATAAAGTATAATGGAAATAAAAAATATAAAATCGTTGCTATTTGCAAAAAGTTCATCACTGAACATTTGCAAGAAGCACAATCAAATTCTGGCTTTCTTATTTTCATCAGTATGTGTCATCATTCTAACATTATATAATAATAATGTTAATTTTATCTTAAACACATAAAGTATATAAACACATACACACAATTATAAATAATATATATTTAATATATTAATAACGAAAATATTCTTAAAAGATACTAAATACAAAATATATGCTACATGTAAAATATTATATAGAAACTATTATATAGAAACAAAATATAAGACATAGGAATTTGATTTGTTTTTCTCTAACGTAAAAGATAGTAGTGAAGTATGTGAACGATCTATCTTCGTAATAAAATCTAACAAGCAATACGATAGCTTGCGTGATACGATCTGACGTTATCTTACTTTCCTGAAACAGTGGTCGGAGCAGGCAGTAATGACTGGCGACTAATTGCGCGATTAAAATTCAGACCCGTATCATTCAATTCTTCAGAGAATATTTATATATTTATACACGGGGTTTTTCATGATAACTTACATAGATTAAATTTAATTAAAAAGGTAGTAAAAGTGTATCGCAGTTCTATGAAGAAGCGTCTAACAAGCAATTTCTCCAGTGAAGTTTATGCGGTTAGTTTAAAAAAGATTTTATTATCATATCGTTCATTAATTTTAATTCAGTCACAAAAATTACTTCGTGAATACTATTTAATCTTGTGCTATAAATGGCAGATGATATATTTCTATGAGGATGTTTAACTTTGGTTGCATCACGAGAATGATAAGATAAAATTGATTACGAATTTACAAGTTTATATTTGTGTTTGTACATAGCTATCTCGGAAGATAAAATGGAGCTGTTGACAATCACAGTGCAGTTTCAATTTTTATAAATAACATACTAATTATTGTAAATCAAATTTGTGTTATTATAATGATGTAGGATATTCAATACTTCAGCTTTTTCACAGTTAATCAATATTTTTAATAATAAGTTGTTGTTAGATGTAATATGTTACAGACACAATATGTTAATTTATTCCATTTTAGTGTTATTATTCATTGTGTGTTCCATAATTCTTTCATATTTCTTTCAAGACGATGGTTACGGCACTGCGACTTGTAGCTTCACAAAATTTATTTCTTAGAATTTCTGTTTGGCTTTATAGACGCTTCCTAGATCCTTTTATCTGCGAATGCTTGAAGTGCCAAGAGTCGCGGAACAAAGCTGCAATTAACTAATGCAAAAATGATATATCGCGAGCGGCCGCTCGCGGGTGACAGGGGGCTAGCAGGGGCGGACGGGCCACCAGACGAAAAAATTCGGAATATTTATGTTCGGTATTATTAGCGCACGTCGGCGATATCTCGGTGGGCATCGCTAATTAGCCCGCGCGAACGGCGCGGGTCTTTCGGCGAACAGTGCTGGCTACTGTCTTCGAAGGTTCTTCCCCGGGCGCAATCAAGATGGTGGCGCCAACCACCCGGCGAGGTCGATTCCGAAACTAATTGCCACGGCTAATTTATCCCAACGACATATACGCACAGAGACGCCATTCTCGGGTACCGCGTAATCGCGCTCGCGTAATCACCGCCGTACGCCGAGAGAAGATCCGCACGGACGACCTCCTCATGTAGGTGCACAAACTTAGACAAGGACACACTTTGAATCGATCTCCGTATTGCAGCGTGGTACATTATTGTCTGCGACTGAACGAGGTAGATAGTTTCCGTCATACAATTATACGCCCGATATTTCACCATCGATATTTTCCTGTTTGTAATACCTCGATGAAAATTCGATGAAAATAAAAGATCTTATTACAAAGCTATTTACAAAATTGCTGTATGTCGTTCAATATCGGAAATTAAAATCGATGGAATTCGCAATCCGTGAAATTTACTTTAAAACTAAACTCGAAGGGCATGAAAAAAACAATGTCAGATTATTTTATTTCATTCGTAATGGACATTTATTTTTATCAAAATTTAATTTAAAATAATTTTTTGAAAACATATAACATAATTTAAAACTTATATAAATTTTTATTATAAAAAACCTGGTTTCGAAATTGTTTAGAATCTTATTAAACAAATATTATTGAAATATTTTATTTTTTATGCAGATGTTGACATCCAATTCAATTCCCATAAGAAAAGTGCATATTATACGAGTACATTATATATTAATTATATAATATATAATTGATTCATATTTCAATTTTTATATTCAGGTTTTGTTTAAGACATTTTTAAGGCGAAAAAAAGGATTTTAGGCAATGAGGGGAATAAATTCTATGCTGTTTTTACAATAATACAATTTATTAAATAAATTCTCCTGATTATCCGTTATGTTTGTTTTACATTTTATACAAAATTGGAAAAAGAATTTTCTCCAAACTACCAAGATTCATTCGTTTTTATTATTTGCATTCAGCGATGCAAATGCAACCCCATTTCTTGAATAATCACTAGGTATTTATGTACAAAGTAATTAACGCGCGGTACATGAGTAATATTTACAATTCTATTTACAATAGTTTCCAGCCTTTTCAAGACAGGCGACATTGGCACAGACGAATTTTTCAATAGATTCATGAGCCTTCACTTTTTTAAACTAATACTGGAAAGTAATAAAAGCCGATGACGATCTCTCTCTCTCTCTCTCTCTCTCTCTCTCTCTCTCTCTCTCTCTCTCTATCTTTCTCTCCACCCTCTCTCTTCTTAAAATTATTTTCAGATCATTTATCAATGTAGTGCAATCATGTAATTTTTAAGTCTGCCCTTTTCGCGTAGTCAAAATCATTCCTCGGAATGCGAGATTCAATGACAGATCCTTTTAGCGGTTTTTAACCGCTATCGAATATTACTGCTCTCATTCCCTCGCGGGATGCTGAGTGATTGCGTGATGAGATGTCAACCCGGGATGAGACAGCATTCCTACAGGATAAAGTCCCGCGGTTAAGATCCCCGGATGCGAGCCGTAAAGCGCCGTATGATGCTGTCTCACGGCCGACATTCTCAGCTTCTCGATTTCCGCTTCTTGTAAACGCTTCGCCTTGGCACGTCGGTTCTGAAACCAGATCTTTACCTGCAACAATAAATCAATTCAACCTTACAACGGTGTATTTAAAGTGATAAGTTTCGACACGATGGCTAATACGAGATATAGTTGCTCGTATCTGCGAATATTCTGACATGACTTAATAATTATTCGAACAACATTGAGATGTAGGAAATTCATACACGTTGTAAACGAGTAATATTATATTAATGTAATAGAAAAAACAAATATAGAGAAGTAATTAAATACATAATAATTTTAAACAAATTTTAAATAAAAGCACATAAAATAATTTATTTTTAAATCTGAAATTAACAGATCAAATTTATTTTACAGGTCAAAAGGCTTGTTAATATCAATAATAATATCAACAAAATATATCAATAATAGTCTAATGATATCTATGTTAATATCGACTGAATACATCAAAATTTGCCTTTGATATTAATTTGGAGCGCAATAGAAATAAATTTCACCCAGTTTTATGACATTGTATAATTTTGTGTAATTTTCGATCGTTGGAATTCACAAATCGAGCACGTTTGGCATCGCGTTTAAAATCTTTAAAATAAACTGGAAGACAGAGCACATTAAATTTCATTTAAATGTCACTTTCGGGGTATAATTTTGGCAAACTGCGTCTTGATGACATCGCGATAAAGCTGAGGAGAGGAACCGATAAATAATCCGCAATATCGCGGCGACGCATCTGCGGTTATAAACAAACGGTTACCCCTCAGTGCAATTTTATCGACGTCTATCTTAATGGAATAATCGACGCAGTTGTTGTCGGATCGTTTCGGAGCGGCAGCCCGCGCGGAAATGAGCTTGCTCGATTCGCGCTCACCGTGTTCGTACGCGCGAAGGCACGCAAAATGGGTTTCGGAAATCGTTGCCAGAGAATCGGGATCTCAGCCGAAGATAATTGGCCGGTCATCGCGTGCTATCGCGGAACGCGTTTCAGGCAATTTGTAGTCTATTAATAAAATTATCTTCTCTTTATCTTGTATCGTCGGCTCGGGTAGCGCGCGTTTACGCGCGCTAATTACCGCATCTGGCAGCGCTGTACACTTACCATAACTAAGCCCTGAGAGATATGCACGGACTGTTTTGATTCGTAAATGGCACCCGACTCCGAGGAAATAAAAGTGACGAAAGATGTGCATTGCTAGTGCCAGTTTGAGATTCTAGTGAACGCCGCATGAAATCAGCCGCCGGGCTGCATCTCGAAGAAATTACGAGTCTCACAGCAGGTCGGATACTAATGTGCTAATTTCATTGCGTAACGAATGAGGAATTTATGATTCTCGATAAAACACTTTTAACTTCAATTTTCCCAGCTATTTCCATAAACTCATATATTATAATAATTTATAATGAACTATGTAATAATTTACAATAAACTTTGTCAATAAATTTAAAGTGGGATTTATAGAATAAATACCGGTAAGAATTGAACGAATAAGTTATTCGCTAATTAATGCTAGCAAGCGAAATTATGTGATTACATATTATTGATATCTTGTACAAAAGATCAGACAAATTGATAGACAATTTAATATTAAAAGAGAATAAAAAATTATCCATATTTATTAGATTTAAATATTTATGACTATATGTATATCTGTAGAAATTACATCGTATGATGAAATGTCACTGTCTACGGGCAATTTGATATCAAATTTAACATTCGATTCAACTTGATGTACGAAATAATGAAGTAGATTCTTACCTGCGTCTCTGTGAGGTGCAATGACGATGAGAACTCTGCCCTCTCGGCGACGCTCAAGTACTGCCTCTCTCTGAACTTCTTCTCGAGGGCCAGCAACTGCTGGGTCGTGAAGGGCGTTCTGGGTTTTCGGTTTGGCTTGTGCTTCCTCAGGTTGCACTTAATCTTAGCTGGCTCGCCATTCTCTGAAAGAAAAAAGGAACATGCTTTCAGTCGATGTTGCGCACGAGAACAGCGACGAGCATTATGCTCGTAGGAACAAACTGTCGGACAGATAGTCCTCTCGCGAAGGTGTTCCGCGGGATAGGTAGGCCAACGGAGGAAAGGGCCCGAGACCGCAGTGTTCCGTTTTTGTCGGCCTCGAACCGACGGAATAGCTCGGCGAGAGCAAACGCGTCTTTTTAGGGTGCAATTCATAATTTTTCCGTCGGAACGGCGCCGCAAACTGGTCTCATTACTTTTTTGTCGGCCGACCGCAAAATTCCGGCCGCGAATTGTTTCTACACGGCCGGGCCGTGGCTACCGCTCGCATAAGAGTGCCGATCGTAACGCCTGCTCGCGCGAAGGAAGACATCGTTGGTGAGCTTGGTATTCTTCGCTCGCTGCTTGAAAAAAAAAACGCGACCGCAGCATCGGTTAATTGCGCGTATACAGTGGATGGTTAATATCGCGTTATTTTGTTAGCCATGATCATAGCAAGATTTTGCGTTTAACAGCAGCATACTAATTTCTTTAGATAAATCCGGATTTTATTAGCACCAATTTTTTTAAATATTATTATCAGACGAGAAGAAACTGAATTTCTTAAATATTTGATTATGTTACGAGAAGTTACAAGAATGATGCAGATAAAAAATTATTTTTATGAATAACTTATCAGGAAATAATGTGAAAAATGCAATTTTGCGCCTCTTTAAAGATTTATAATATTGTTTGATCACTTCCTAATAAAATTCAAAATAGTTATTGCTTTATTTAAATCCTACAGTAGTTGGAGAGAAAATAATTATTGGATATTTGAATACATATTCAACAAATTAAAATCTATTTTAAATATTCAAAAGCTCACATTATACAGAAAATATCTATACCTCCATGCCATATTCAGATAATCGAGAAATCACGTCGAGCCACTACAGAACAGAAAGGAATACAGGGAGTCCGGTATCGGAATATATCGGTTATATTCCTCGAGATTTGTCTCGAGACAATTGACAGATTTGTAGAGCGGAGATAAACAGCTCCTGTACCGAAGCAGCGAGCCGAGATCACGAGACAAAAGGCCACGTCGTTGTCGTCTTGGCAGTTGCCGTTTCTGAATTTCAAATTCGTCGTCGGAACCGCCCTTCGCTCACCTCCCCTCACCTTGTTCTCCTCATTCCATCCTGTCGCTGTTCCAAGATTCTCTACGCATCAGCCCGGACTTATAACACGATAGTATGCTCCATGCTCGATCCTACTTCGAAATTATCCTTTGTACGTTCCTCACCGCTCGCTAAGGGTTCCAATTAGTCTCGGCATCCGATGATCTCTCCGCATCGCGGGGCCACCAAAAACGCGGAGGCCGATTTCAATCCGGGGCTACCGATTGAGAATGTGCATTCGAAATAATTAGCTGATTCCGCCGAGATAAGCGCGTTCTACGAATGCAACGATCATCGGACGTAGTGCAAACTGGAAAGGAAGACTCGTAAGCGATTGGGTGTCTTTTATTGCATTGTATAACGATCGAAAGGATTAACATTCTCGATATGATCATGCACGATTTTCTCACTACTTGTGTATCGGTGATATCATGCCTCTTAAAAAGAAGATTTTAGATTCAGATGTTTATAAACGGAGTGAACAATGATGTGAAAATTATTGATCTGTTGTTACAGGATGACAAAAAAGTCCCGGACCAATGAAATATCTCGAAAACAAGACATTTGAAAAAAAGTGTTTTATACAAAAGTTGTAGGGTTTCAAAAACATCATATATTCTTTCTTTCAACAACACTCAAATTATATTAGAAAACTTTTTCAGAATTATTTATAATTGTCTGGACAATTTAAAGATGAAACTGTCTAAACTTTGCGACACTTGTACTACCAGTAAATTTTTTTACGGTAGAATCACTTATTTAAGATAATCATGATAAAAGAACAGTGGCGTAAAACTTTGAAGGGGTGCGCTGATCTGTGAAAATACCCTCTACGAGAGTTCATATTTCAGAATTATGGCATTTTGCTCGTACCATATATTTCACATGGGATTTTATTTGAGAATTTCTTATATTTACAATAAAACATAAGTGGCTATTTTTATTTTTGGACTAAGTTTTATATTTATTCGTATTTATATTTCTATAATATAGGTAAATATTAATTTAACTAGATATATATTTTTGATTACATACGTACGTTTATGTTTTTTGAATTCTTGAATGCTTTGGATGATTATATTTGTTATATAAATCAATCTATGATAATCGATTTACAAAAAATTGATAAGACACGCAATTGTTATATTAGAAACTAATTGTAAATAAAAAAGGTTTACTTTAAAAAGAAATATTTAAAAAGATATTTTCGAAATAGTTAACATATAAAGATAAACTAATTAAATTTGACAGTAAAAATGATTAAATGTTTGAAGAGCATTGAAACAGATTTTATTGCGTAACAATATTAGATAATATTAGATAATAATATTAAATAAATATTTTATCTATCATAAAAGAGTTGTTTCGTAACATCATTTACTGATATATGTGAGAATTGTTTGATCCGGTCGAGCGACGGTAGGCCATCGTTCAGCAGAAGCGGCCGTTAAAGAATTAATTTTTGTTCGTCGATTGTTCGATTTGTTTCGGGACGCCTTTCTGCGATAATTACCCATTGTTTCGTCAAAAAATCCACGAGCAAAATGTAATTAAGTTTAGTCCTGCGTCTCTTGGTTCCTTGACGAGGCAAAATGACGACGCAGATTGCCTCTTCAATAATCGCCTTTTGTAATCCGTAAATTGTTTAACTAATTAGTACCAAAGGTGATTATTTATTTGCAGTCATGTCAAATAGCTAAGGAATACATTATATGTCAGTTGGTGCCAATTATTTATGTTAGAAATTTATGATTTAAAAAAACTTTTAGAAAATTATTAAGTTGTTAAAAGCTGTTGAATTATTGAATTGCAAAACCGTAAACAGAAAGTACATTTGCGTGATTATTACCACGAGATAGCCTTCTATACGAAGCTTATGTTTTCAGAATATCATCACGTTCGATATTACGTATCGATAAGGAGTAAAGTTGTCTGGATTCTATATAGCAGCGAGAAATTGCCATCCGTAAACCGCGTCTGTAACCGCGTAATCGCTTTAGCCGCAATGAACCATGAAAAGAATCTGCCGAGAAACACAAAGACGATTGGCACTCCGCCAAAGCTTAAAGACAATCGCAAACACAGTTGTCATCGCACGGCCAAATAGCTTGGCTCTTTCGAAATTAACGTTAGAAAGATCAAATGATAAATGACTATTTAATGAAACGATTAATGGCTACTTAAACTATTATTCAGAACATAAAAGAAAACGAGCTATCTCTCTCTCTCTCGAATTTGTGATTTTCTTCTCACTTTAGTATTATGAACATACAAATTAAAATGTTTATAAATAAGGACATCGAATTAATCATTTTAACGTCATAATATTTCAAACGAAAACAATATTTCAACGATACATAGCTAAAAAATAAAAATTGACACTTACCGTTTAGAGGAGCATGATGAGAGAAGTGAGAAGGGAAGAATGTGGCCGTGGCTGCAGCCGCTGCGGCCGCCGCTGCGGCTGCAGCTGCATTCTGATGTCCACCGCCCCAGACTGCAGGGTGAAGATTAGGCGGGATTTCTGGGATACCGCCGATGGTGGCGAAACCACCGAGATAGGCCGGTGTCGGCCTAACGGGAGTCGGACTGGACGGATGATGCTGAAGATCCTCTACGTCAACCAGTCTGCTCTCGTCGTCCTCTTCGATATCGTCCGTTTCTGAACACCTCGAGCGAGCCTCACCGTGAGAGCTACTTCTCGGCGATTGCGAGCCGGCATCCTGATGATTGCCGATCTTCGGAGACGAAGAACAGCCTACCATGGGTTCCGGTGTGGTACTGGCGTCGGATGGATGTACGCGATAATCTACGCTTCCAGAAGTTGATCTTCTGCCGGATGATTCGATATTGCAACCATAGTCGATGACTTCGGAATACCTCGGTGATGTTCTGGACTCCGAGGTATTGTAAGGAGAGATGCAATGAATCAATCTGGCTTCTTGATTAAAATTGGGCGACGATGATAAGGTATATCTTGACATTTTAAAGTCTGGATGCTTCAACATACGAGGCTCCTGTCGAATCGGCGCGTACGAGACGATCGGTGACGATCTAGATGATGTTAGAATCGCATCCTGCCTCGTCGAAGACTCCGGTGTCTTTCTAGTGTCAGCTAGCAGAGCCGCAACAGAGAAGCTCAATCGATGAGCCGGTTTGGGACTTGCCTGCAACGCCTGAGCCTCGTCTGGCGAGTCCGGACTGGTCGATGCAGGCGTCACCGGCGAGGTCATCCTTATTACTGTCATTCTTAGATGTCGATCGGTCACGTTCTGTGTCGATTAACACTGTCTGGATCCGCAACAACAATGTTTCGATATCTCTAGTTTGAACAAGAATTATCCGCTCATTCCGCGACGAATTAGACACTCGACGTAGTTCACTGCTTCACGAATGATTCTTTACTGACTTGTACATGGTCCCTCACGCATGCAAAATCCGAAGTTTATTCGAGGCGTTCGCCAACGATCAGTTCCGGAAAAGGACACGAATGAGGCACATCGATCACACAAGGGATAGTTGTTCGACGTTTGACAGCTCTCGTGAATCAATGATCGCTGACCAGCAGCTCTGGATAGCCTCTAGCCAAGCCGAGCTCTCCGTGTGGACTGAGTTTGACCGCTCAGCCAGCACCGCCCTGATTTTTCGTTTTGCCTTCGGCTAAGCGCTCGTAGTGGGGTTGAACGCTTGTCGACGAAAGAGAGGTCTCATCGTGGAAGTGGGGAATCCGAACGATAGAACGAGAAGGAGAAGATCAGAACGGGGCGAGGCTGGGAACTACTACGGGGGCATTCCTCGCGACGCTCCGCCCCGTGGCTGGGACCCCGGAGCAAGCGGAATTATCTATACAGCAATTTTTGTACCGAAGGATAAGTTTCTCTCGTGCAAATGCGACGTGCCGTCACGGAGCGGGAGCGGCGCGGGAAGGGGATGGCGATGAGGGAAAGATTTAATCGCCACTCGCTCTATGTCGGAGACGGTAATGAGCGCAATTGAGCAATTAGGCGAGGTGATTAAGATTGAAAAAAAAAATTAAGAGCGCGGATGAGATAGTTTTCAATTGTCGCTGTATTAAATGACACTGATAAAGCGGGGAGATCATGTTTGGATTAGTCGATATGAAATGTCGTTGTGAAAGCAAAGTAAATAAAACTATCTAAAAAAAACTTTGACTTTTTTATCACTATACTTTTGACAAATACTTTGATAGCTTTATCTTTTTCTCAATAAAACATTGATGGATTTAATTATGAAGATAACATGTTGAAAACATAACTTTGTTTTAATTTACTTATAAGAAGAAACGTTAATAACAAGACTGTTTGTTTTGCGATTAATTTTTATTTTTAATTAATTTAGTCAACAAATTTGATTTCAAGCAAAGTTAGATTCATGACTTTAAATTCGATAAAAAATTTACTCTTAGAAATTAATACAGTATTGAACTTCATCACCATTTCTTACTGAATTAATAAGCGAGTCACATTTTATTATTCTAAATCCATGTGACAATTATAACTTTTTGAAAGATAAATGTTATATAATTATTATATCGTTAATTACAATTCAAAACATAACAGTGCAAAAACATGACGCATTAAATGTAAATCATTGTCGTAAGGATTAAATCATAATCGTAACAAATATGTGAGATGCGAAAATATGAGAATCCCAAAATTTCGACCATGTCTTCCTGGTCCAGCACGGAGGTACAGTTTGCTCGCGCATGTAGGTAGGTAGGCATATCGATTCGCAGTCGAACATCAACCCCTCTCAGTCTCGAGACTTCCCTCTCAACGTTCAGCCCCTAAATCGAGCCGTCGCATCGCGTCGCCGCGTGTCGGGAGATTTTTGGGGTTCGTCCGTAGCGCTCGTTTGTTCTGACGGCGCACTGAGATTCCATCGTCGCGCACCCGTCCGTCATATTTACGGTGGCTCCGTCACGTAACTTTGCGATAAGCAAAAACAAATGAGTCCCGATAGGGGTGTCGATAAAGCACCGTACCCGCCGAATAAAACCTCGCGGACGTTCTTCCATTTTCGCGGAATTGGCTGGCGCCGTAAATTTCATAGCACGGAAATCCGCGCGGCATCTATTTTCATAGCTTTATCAGAATCGATACCGAAAACGTATCAAGCATCAGTGCGAATTAATTTATATCGTTACATTTGTAATAATCCCTAAAGAATTTCGTAACGACGTTGCACATTTGTTTGTTCATCGGCTTAATAAAAACTCTGACTAGACAAATTGTAAGATTAATTGCGAATAAAAATTCTGTGGAAGACATTTGGCGTAAAATAGATGTGCGATTGTCTTTTGGGGAACAATTAGTACATAGGATGCTTCACATTTAATAATGTCTCAACTAGAGCCGAATAGATATGCATTGTCGAGTTGGCCTTTTCATGCAACTGCCTTTCTAAGATTATTATTCATCCGTCGATATCATCTTATACTCGCGTTATATTATACGTAACGAAGCAGAGATACATAAGACGATTCTGCTGTCGATTTAACTTCTTTCACAGCTAAATCGGTAAACTTACAACAGCATGATATTACGCTAGCTGTACGCTCGACAATCGGGAAGAAATCACGATGGCAATAAAGAGACTCATAAACTCCCGTAACAAAGCACTTCGCTATCTTTCGTTACTCGAGACATTAATGTTTACAGACCATTGACTTTTAAATTCGCTTCCGTGAGCATATCTATCCCGTTTTCCTTCTAAGATAAATTTGCGTGTCCGATTGGCAAGGTCGTAACTTTGGCCTTTTGGATTGACTTCTTGAAAATTAAAAGTATTCGCAGTATTCACAGGAATATTCCCAAAATATTTAAATTTTCAAAAATTGTAACACACTTTCGTGTAAATCTTTGCAGAGAATTTTTGACAGTAAAGTAATCAAATGAATCAAAATTATATCTTTGATCTTCTTAGAAAGAATTTAGATAAAAAATATACAGTGTTGAAGAATATGTATCATCATTGGTAATATCCTAAATATAATATTCTGATAACATCTTAAATATAATATCCTAAATAAACTAGCTACCGTGTTGCCCGCCATCACGACGTAATCTTTCGCAGGAAACGAGTGTTTTCGATTAGGGCACACCGACGGTAGGATTGTCGTTATTAAACATCGTCTTCCCAATAATTAAGAAGGACACGAGCGAGATCGGGAGATGCCGTTGGTGCGAGATAGAGAAGGATGAGCTAATTTGGATGGTTACCAAGGCAAACGATACGTTAAATAGATAGGACAGAGTAAGCAGTGGGGAACCCGACATAATGAGGACCACCCGCTAGCACCGTAAGATCTACTCGGTACATGTACTTGGTGTATCGCAGAATTGAATGTTCGTATGCAAACCTCTATGTATGGTATTATATAATTTTTGCCCGTAACAATTCTTTCATAAAATTTAACTAGTATAATATTGAAAATAATGTGTTGAGATCTAATTTAGCATGATTTATAAAGTAATGTAATTCTTAGAGCAAGGAAGTTTATTATAAAGTAAGCAAGATTTATTTATCTGCAATTTAATATGATTTAATTTTATGATTGTGTAAGTTTATGCTATTTTATCAATATATATATATGTGTGTGTGTGTGTGTGTGTGTGTGTGTGTGTGTGTGTGTGTGTGTGTGTGTGTGTGTGTGTGTGTGTGTGTGTGTGTGTGTGTGTGTGTGTGTGTGTGTGTGTGTGTGTGTGTGTGTGTGTGTGTGTGTGTGTGTGTGTGTGTGTACATATATACGTATATAATTGAATAATAATTGATAACATATAGGATTTATAAGTATCTTTTTATTAATATCTATAGCAAAATCTGCGAATCAAAATAGTTTAATATAAAATTAAAATAATCTAAATATAATGTACATACAAATATTATAATTTGGCTTTATGCACATGAATATTGTTTACGAAACTTAAAAACTCTCGAGGTATGAGTTACATATTATATAGCATCGAGACACCCTGTATGTGCGAAGTGCTACGAGTTGGCTGTTAATTATTAGCGAGCCGCTATATTGAGCATGAAAACAGTATTTCTTTCGGGCAGAGAAGATTCAAGTCAAATTGGCGTTAAAATTGCAATCACGGTGGTCCGTCTTTCTCGCTTCGCCCCGCTCCATCAGCTCGTTCCTCGCTTCCTCTCGTCCACAGAATTAGATCGTCTATTCTCAGAGAAAACGCGAACGCTCACCGCTCGGTTCTAATAGTCGTTTAGAGGGTTAATTTCTCTTCGGGGGAGGAGGAAGAATCTGGTCATGGGAATGTGCTCTTGCGTTTTTTTTTTACAGATGATGTGCCATTTGTATCACGATGACGAATATCGATTAAAAAAAAATTTGTAACCTGAGATATGTGGATTTAAGAAAATTGGAGGAATACAAATATAGTATCTTGTACGCTTTTAAGAATTTATCAATGAGATTATAATGAAAAAATTGTTAGACAAATTTATATGTGTATTATATTATAATATTCGTATAAACAACAAAACTTCCTTGTTCAGAAAATTTGTATTTAAATATTTTCTTATAAAATTCAAATTGCAAGAGATATTTAGTTATAAAAAATAATTTTTATTAACAATTTATTGAATAGATATTTTATTCATAAACGTTCTATAAATACGTACTACAAGTTGATCTTATTTACTATCTTAATATTTTAAATAAACTATATTTCAGACGTTTTAGCGAAAAGATTACATTTCGTAATTTTGCGAGTTTGTTGCTCGCATGCATGCATTCCGCGCTTGTTGCGTTTCAATTTAAGTACCTCCGACTCGATTGGGTTCTTTGAAGCATTGCGTGTCACAACGCGTATCATACCCATTCCGCGAATCCGGTGCACGATCGCATTTGCACGGAAAGCCACGACGAACGCTGCTTGTTTGTTTCAAATTTCTGCCAGGAAGCACGCCGTCTCACCCTCCTATCCTGACTCACCCTTTCCTATTCTCTCTCTATCCCTTTATTTCCCTCTTCTTGGTCGCATAGTCAGACGTAGGAGGGCAGTGAAACATGCGCCCGTTTGTATACATGCAGAAACCGTAAGCGACTTCGTTTCCCGCTTTTTGCGAGTGGTCCACAAGCGCTCGCGTAGCCAATAATTGAATATTGAAGCCGGAATAGCGTAGGTGGAGACAGAGAGAAAAAAAGAAGAGAGAGAGAGAGAGAGAGGAACGAAAAAGAGAGAAAGAGCAATGAAGGAAAAGAGATGAAAAAAAGAGTGATAGAGAGAAAACGGTAACTGTAGAACAGGCGAGGGTGAGAGGGGAAAAAATCACGGGGTTGGGCACGGTCGATGTTACCGTATGGAGGGTGTTCTGGGAGGAAAGGGCGGAAGAGGGAGAGGGAGTGAGCGACATTGCAAAGGCGAACCCGCGAGAGTCGCGGCGATGGGGGAGAAAATCGATATTTTAATTGGACAAAATAATTGGAACGAGCGAACGAATGGAAGATCGTAATCTCCTGGCTCCCCTTTGTATATTGGCGAACCTGCACGTCCCAAGCCTCCCTCCGATCTCCCTTCTGTCCTCTTGTCTCGTCCTTCCTCTGTCTCTTTCTCTCGCTCTTTCCCTTCGTGATGCATCTCTTGTTCGCCAAACAACTCTCCCTCCTGTTAACGTACTCCGCTAGCTCTTTGCCCTCCATTTCTGCTATATCGCGTAGATGTACGTTACGTGACATTAATGATCACGAAAGAAGTATACGGGATTTAAGTTTCACGCGTTTGATCGTTACCTAAAATTATTCGTAATCGGTATGCAATTTGCGGAAATAGGAAATTTTGAAAAAAAGAAAACATTTGCAATTTAATTTTGAAATTCTTTATTCGAGAATATGAAATTCATTGCAATTAGGTGGAACCACTTCGCTGCTGCGCAGAGATAATTTTATATAATATTATAAAAGTGTGATATATTCGAATTGTCTAATAGTTAGGAATTCAGTGACAAAAAATTGAGTTCAAGGTTTATAGATTTAGTCTTAAATTGATCTTATCTATTTTTTTTACTATTATTAAAAATTATTTCTACAGATCTTTTTGATGAGGAGGCATATAAAAATAATTGTTTATTTATACCGATATACAGCGGGCAGATTTATACCACGTGCGAACATCAGTGGCGGTAAACGAAGCGCGTCGAATGGATAGCGCGTAATGTCCGATAATTTCGCGTTGTTTCAGTTAATTAAATTTCATTTTATCCACTCTCCCCTCTAAGCGGTTTACGCGCGGCGGTTCATCCTCCGCCGGTTTGACAGTTGACCAACGGCGCGATAGCGAGCGCGCAGTTGGACCGGCCAATTTCATCGCCGCCGACTCATAAAATTGGAATACATCCGAGGAAAACCGCTACCAGCCATGCCGGAACTTCAAAGACTTTCGCGAAATCCTCGCGTAACTGCCTTAAGACGCTGCGACTTTCAAAGTGAGATCGGTTCGCGGCAGACTGTTGTTTCGCTACCAGAGATTGATACGTTTAAAGATATCAAATTATTGTATTCGTTGGCTGAGCCGCATAGTCATTGGCTATCATTGTTGTTTCATCTGGATTTAAATTAGCGCCACATTAGGATAAATAGACTTTTTGTCTTACAGAATTTTTATCATCGAGTGACGCGGCTAGTTTTATTTTTTTAAAATATTATATTAGCTGAGATTATTCTGAAATGGTTAAATTAGTTTTGTTTAACTATTTCCTCTTTCCCTTTCGATTATATTTGTATCTGTTACAGAAATTAGAGAAGGAAAATTTACTTCGTCAAATTTAATACCAAGTTCTCGCTGATTCTCTCATAAAGAAGAAGAATGTGCGATATAACAATTTCTCTGTAGTCGAGAAAAATAATTATAAAAAGAAATGCTACCGTAAATGGAAAAATAATTTCCGATAATGTTCGCATTTCATCGCAAAATGGAAGAATCTTATTTTGATCAATTTATTTGATCGGATTAAAAAAATGGGGGTGGCGATTTAACGCGCGTGGTTCTAAGTCACCCGTTGTCGTGGCCAATTACGTAGGGCCCAAATATTTTCGCTTCGATTTCGTCCGGCGTGAAATGGAGCGTCGCGAAGGGGATGGGGAAGTAGGAGGACGGGAAGGGTCACGGCCGAGGATAAGGGTCTCTGGCGCAGTCGACACCTCCACACGTGCTCGCCATGCGTGGCTAGTTAGAGAGTCACGAGAGGCGCCGTATATCGGTGGTTATATACTTGTTAGCCCTTAACCGGTCTCCTCCCCGCCTTTTCCTATCCGCCTTTCGGGTTTTGCGGTGCCTCGATAGTCCATTTGTTTCGTCCGCGGGCTTCCGGTCTTAAAAACGCCGCGCCGACGATAACTTCCTCTCTGCTGTTTCACGAAGCGATTTCTTCGTAAAGCAGAATTAACATGCAATGGCAACGTCTTTGTTGCCGAGTAGATAATTGTGTAAAGGAGTGATGTACCTCAAATAGAATAACGCACAATAGCTTTCAACAACACGATATATATTAATATTTATCACTTCCAAAAAATCGATTATTGATTTTACATTATTGGAAAATCTTATTATTTCATTTATCTAAGTGCCCCCGATTGCTATCTATGCGTGACTGTTTATAATTTTAATTTATTAAAAGTCTAATTGAATAATAAGAAATTTAAGTTTTATTTAAGATTTAAAAAAATAGATCCCTGAAAAATTGATAGTATCAAGAATACCAGTCGATAGCGGCACGTGTTCAGTTACATTCGCGGCGCTTCACAAGGCATGCCGAACTGAAGTTTTCTTGCTCGTGAAAGATAAATATAGCCAGCCTTCATAAGTAGCCATTCGCACTTGTCGATAATAGCCCTTAAGGAGCGCCTCTCGAACGCCTGCGAGATCGGCTCTCGAACCATCGTAACGAGGGATCACAATCTCATCGGAGTTTTCACACAAGTTAAGAGCTTTGGGAAATCATTAATATCTCTTATGGAGCAAGTGCGCGCCTCGCACGCATCCGTTTTAATGGGATCGCGCGTTTTCGCTTCACCGTGCTACCACTTAGCGGCCGCTTCCGCCCGACGTAAAAAGGTTTCATCACTTTTCGGCGCTTTTTAGGTCGGTGTGTCAAGGATTTATCACGTGTTTAGATTGAGTTGTGCGTGTCTTGCATCTCGCTAGATGCAAACGTTAGGCATAACGGTAAAATGTCGAGAAAATTATCTTGCTGTTGGATCGCTTTGATGTTTCAGAAGGTTATCGGTGTCTCTACCGCCTTTTTTCTTAAGTTTTATTATCAAACTTTGGTATTTTAATACAGGCCTGAAATATAATCCGAAACATAAATTAATTCTTAATTCATTAATGTAAATTTAAATGAATAGAATTTTATTTGGATTTTTTCTAAATAACTCATTAAAAAAAAAAGTATTAGCAAAACAACAATAATATTATATTAAAAGAAATAACAGTCGTAAATTAATTTTACATTAAACAGACTAAAGATTGTAATAATAAAGATATTAATAATAACATGCGTCTTTATCAATAAAACTAATTATAATATTAAAAATAAGTAAACAAGAATAAGATAATTTTAAAAAATAAAATGATTTTAATTATAACGTTTCTTTCTCATACGCACACATATGCATGAATAATATTTTTAAATATTATTAAAAAAAAACATAATTGTATGCAATATTATTTTTGTGTGAGAAAGACGAGTGACGGTAATAGAAAGAAATGCATTTCATTTATATTACATATGACTATAAAAAAACATAATGAATATAAAAATTTCACGGAGAAAGTGCAGAGAAAGAGACAAAAGAGTTGGAAGTAAAAAAATATAGCAAAATACACACACACACACACACACAAATATGATATATATTAATCATTGCTGAACAATTACCCAACGCTAATGACCGAATTAACGAACATATTTGTACGGATGCGTACATAAGTAATACAGTCGCAATAAATTGTCTTTTTTTAATTTTATGACCCGCATTTTATGGTGGCCATCTCACAAGTTGCAGCGAGAAAACGTAATTAGCGCATAAGAAGATATTCGCGAAGAGACACAATGAATATTATGGACTTTCTCGATTTTGCAAAGACATTCTAGTTTCGCGTCTGTTCGTGCTCGCGCGTGTGAGAACGTACATCCTTTCCCAGGACTTTCAAAGAGTGCCCCTTGTTCTCCTATCGATATTCTCGCGTACATAGCTCGTAAAACGCATCCCCCGGTTTGTCCCGTCGACTATGTTTAGCCGAGACGTTTTCGAGATGAATGTTCGTTGCGTGTTTCGTAGTCTCGTTAGCATCCTTTTTTTCGCGTCACCGACACTCGCATGCTATTCTTTGTCAAAGTTTCTCTTGCCGCTGCACTCGCAGTACAACGAACAAAATTCCAGTAATTGTAAACATGATATAATGTATAATATAAGATACGGTGCCTTCGATGTAATTTTAGCAATATAATTATAAGCGCAATAAAAGCAGACACGTCTCCAAATGAATAACAAATCTAAAAGTAATTGCAGCCAATAACTGCCTACAAATTTGTATTAATTTTAAAGGATTTTTTCTTAAAGCAAAGAATCCTTTTCTTAAAGCAAAGAATCCTTTCTAAAATTTGGAAAATTGTTTAATATTAATTACTTCTCAATATCTTTTACAAGTCAGTTCCAGATGTTTCAATTAAGCTAAACGTTAATTAAAAGTCCACTAATTTTCCTTTGTCATAGATAGAAATGGGAAGATGAAGAAAGGGCTGGGCAATGGTAGGGCCGGGCAAAAGCATCCGCATAAACGCGAGTAGTTACGCCGTCGTTTAACGACAGGAAGTGTTGCTCGAAAGAAACATGTGTTTCGGTGTTTCGCATGCATTCGTAATGATTATACTGGTGTTCGACAAGTCCCTCGTTATTTCCCTCTTAATTATAGACGACCGGCCGAGCTCGAACGTGCCCGCGCGAGATTATTTTCCTTCGTCTCTTTTTATTCCTATTTCCTTTTCTTAACTTCACAACCGCGTCTTGAAGTAAATCGCCGATCTTTTATATTTATGGTAATTAAGTCATTTTGTAAACCTCACGAGCGAACAAACATTTGTTAATAATTTTTGTAATAATGTAATAATCTGCATAATATTATATTTATCTTTAGAAGAGTGGAGAACGCTCTTATCAAAACATCTATTCGTTTTACAAACGGATAATATTGGTTATTGCGATTATGCAGTATAGTATCATAAATCAAAATGAGTCGTTAAACCTTAAGGTTAAGCTATAAGAACAAGATCGTTTATGGAAACGAATGCGAACGACACGAATTGATGTACATAAACTGAAGCACTCGGTCGATTAGCCCGTCAGTGCGAATCGTTGCTATCGGTCGTTTATCTTGTCCCGCGACAGTAAGCTACGATATTTTACAGCGTTACGACTTCGTCAGGCCGCATTATAATGAGAATCAATTCGGCGATATAAACTGCTGCGCGAGCCAGAATCGAAGCGACAGCATCATAATCATCGATATCTTAA
The DNA here is from genome assembly GCA_037157785.1 of Cephalotes varians. Classification (NCBI taxonomy): domain Eukaryota; kingdom Metazoa; phylum Arthropoda; class Insecta; order Hymenoptera; family Formicidae; genus Cephalotes; species Cephalotes varians. The sequence continues at coordinate 507,010 of JANQDE010000059.1, read as the reverse complement.
TGATCGCGCGATAACAAAAAATTATGCAACCGGAGAACGAACGCGCGAGACGAAGGTGATGCTCGAATAAACGAGCGAGGAGCTGCGTGCGAAGAAAAGAGAGGAAACGAGAACGAGAAAGAGAAAGCGCTGCTCTCATGGGCGGAGGCTTCTGGTTTTCTCGCGGGCCGACCGACGCTCGTTTCGCAATTTAAATTCTGCCAGACACCCTTAACCATTGACCGGGCACGAAATAAAAAGATGGCGGGACGCGCGGGGAGACGAACGGAGAGAACGGCGAATGGCGAAAAGAGAGCAATCCGCGAGCGCGGCGATGCAGCCAGCAGCCGCGGCAACGGCGATGCGACAGGAGCGTTTGTTTTTTGAAGTCTGTATTGCTTACAAATGTCCCGTTGTAAAAAGCAAGCAGCACGGTCCTAATGAGTCTGGTTGTTAAAAGACCTCTCCCCCTTTTTTACGCCTAGCGCGCTTCTTCCCGTTCCCGCTCCTCGTCGTTCCCGCGGAGAATCCATTAAAGCGACGGACATTGTAGACCGAGAACTCTTCCTCGCGCAGCTTTCATGTGAATGTTGAACGGCTTTTAGTAATACGCGGAAAACCTAACGCGGAAACTAGTTCGCATTATCTTACTCAATGGCGTGGACAATCAATTGAGCGGAAGCACCACACGCAAACGTTAAGTTTTACACGTAATATATTCAAATAATAATTAACATGAATCATCATAAAATAGATATTATTCTCAAATATTATTCTGGAAAATTACAGGAAATTTCGTTAAAAGCTGATTAATGAAAATACGAGTTTGCAGAGTCTTTCGATGCGAGATTAAGAAAACGAATCATGCCGGAATTTCCGTGAAACTGAGATATTAAATCGTTGGATTTTGGTCGAATATCTCGGACGTCGTAATACTCGATAGTGTCGGCGCTTGTAAATGGTCCTAGGTCCACTTAAACGCCCATTTCCTCGGAAATCCATCCCAAATCGCTTAGACGCGGCAAAGCGTTCCAATTAAGAGGTATGCGTCTCGCGCCTGGTATCTCAGCAACGAGAACATATATTTTTTCCCACCGACCCTTCTCTCTCCCTCCTGCACCACGCTCGCGTCATGCTCACGCGTCAACCGTAGTAGCCAGGAGAAGTTAACTGATGAGAATCTTTCGGTCTATTAGCGGCGCTGCCACCGACGTGGTGCGCAAGCAGATTTGATATCCCGTTGCGCTTACGCAGCATTACTCACTACCGTTTCTTGCCTCTTTTGATGCCATCATCTTGATTAAAGTCACTAGTAAAATCCTACATTGAAATTTTTTTAAGATCTAATTAGTCAAATTTTTGGAAAAAAATCATGGATTCTGTGTCTCGATTTTTTAATAAAAAATTTATTTTAAAAATCCAATATATATGTCGTAAAATATGTTTATCTAATTCGATATTATGTTTTTATTCTTTGAAATCTATTTAGATATCTATATTTTTTCTTTCCTATTTTTATTTTAATTTTTAATTTAAAAACTAAGATTTTTGTTTTATATATATATATATATATATTTATTGCTCAACTGCGAAAAGAGAAAATTATTATATATTTCTATTATTAGTCCTTAACTACTAATTTGTTCGTCCGTTTCCTTCGATGCGAATCTTTATTTGCGGCTAAAATTGCAGAGCGCCGGTCCTATAACAATCCGAAAGAATCGTAAACTAAGGATGTAAACGCACCGCGAAACACTTCCAGGAATCATTGCACGAAACATGTGTTTAAGATTAGAACGTTCTGCAACGTATCCCTCGACCGAATCCATTTAGTGAAATAAAGTTCTGCCATAAATAAAAATTTAGCCTAAAATTAATAAAAAAGTTACAATCAAAATTCAATATAGTCAAGTGTTATAAACAATTAATATCGAACTTTAAAATGATCTAATAATTTTCAAAAAATTCACGACTCATTTATACCGTACAAGAGCAGTTTTTATAATAAATTTATATAATTTTTTAATCAAAAGAATTTGCAGAAGAAAAGAATCCACAGAAGAAAAACTCCATAATTATTGGTGGCAATTTTCTTACGTGAATTTTTTTAACTGGAAGGATAAGTCTGAAACGCCTTAAATATTAATGAAGATAAAGACGATCTCGTACTAAGACCCCAGAAAAAGCGCTAAAGAGACGGAACAGACAGCGCGCGAGACAGCGCGCGAAGAGGAGGCGGAAGAGGACAAGAAGAAGAGGAGCATACGAGAGAAGACGCGCAGCCAGTACTGCATTCCGTGAGCGCGTGCCACGGTGTCAGTTTGGAGAGCGAATGATACGTAATTTATAACGGCATGGGACTAAATACTCGGTGTGAAAGGAGGAACGGCCCGAAGGCGGACACGCGTGTAGGAGCGAGGGATCGTCATCGAGGGCCGCGTCTAAGAGAGTCCGAGGGGTACGCGGTGGCAATGATGGTCGTGAACGGAGACGACCGGTGCCTAAATATCGAGCACATGTCGAGAGAGCCGTCGGCTCCTAAACGCCACCGAAAATAGAAGCCACCGTGGTCCGCCATACGTCATCTCGCTGGATGCCGCCTCGAGCCGCGGGGATCCGCGCGAGCTATCCGGCGAGCTAGGTTCTCTGCCGACATCGTGTTTGGCGTTAGGTGGTATTTCCTAAGCGTCTACTTCATCTTTCTCTTGTCTTCTCGCGCGAACCAATTCGTTCCCGCGTCGCGGACGTGCGCGACCGAGGGAGGACGCGTGAAAAAAAAATACCGCGGTCTGTCGTCTTAATTGACTAGGTGGGCTTTGAGCGTGTGATGACTCGACCAAGAATCCTTTGCAAGAACGGCCGCATGTGAAACACGTGACAATAAATGCGGCGCTTGTGTTTCGAGCTTAGTCTTGATCTGATTTCGTTATCTGTATCCGATTGTCTACAGGAGAAATTTCATCGCCTGCCTTGATAATATTCAAGTGCGATGATTTTTGGATCGTATAGAGCTCGAATAATAATGTATTAAACTGATGACATCTTCAAACTATTCCTATTCATAAGTTTTACAAGGTGCTTATTTTACAATATTTCTGAGGTATGTTGTTAAATATTTAAAATTGAACAAAAATAAACTTTATCTTTGTTTCTTATAATCGAGAGAAAAACAGAGATTAATTTGTTATTATATTTTTCCAAATGTTTTTTTATGTCTCTCGAAAGGACTTCGCGAGGAGCGCTTTAATAAATATTATAAATATGATGATTTTACTTAGGTTTCATCTTTTTCAGTTCTTTTCTCAAAATTTGTTAAACATAACTAAGTTTTTGTACATCATGGATAAAATATCTGTTAATTATTTTCTTATTCGTTGCACGCTGTCATTTATAACGTCACGTACGCATTTAACGTCTACCAATTTTTTTTGTTCTCTGCCACACTCATCGTTTACGCGAGAGAGAGTGGCAAATGAAGGGGAACGAAAGAGGGAACAAAAATGAAACAAACGCAGAAGTTAGGTATGTCTTAATAAACCAGCTGTCTTCTTAATTGACTAGGTGGCTCGTAACTGCATGATGAGTCCTGCCACCAACTCTCAGTAAAATAATATGGTTGGATCAAATAGAATGAATGTTGAGACACTCGTGTCTCGTTTATCTCTTTTTTAAATTGGTTGTTAAAGACTGAGCGTAAAGTAAGAAAAGATAGACTTGCTATAATAAGAATTAAAGGTATTTTACATCACACTACTTGAACATAATTCTAAATTTTGGTTCGCGTTTGTGTTTGTACCTTTCGAATGTTTTTTGTCTTGGAAATTTGAAAATTTTTTATTTTAAAATAAATATATAATTAATTTTAAATAGATTATTGGAGATGTTTAATTTAACACGTAGGAAAATGTGTATTGTCTAAATTTTGAAAAATGAAAATTGTACATAAGTACATTTTTGATTAAAAAAAAAAGTAAACTTTATTTTTCAAGTAAATATTGAACATTCATAGGGTCGTGGAAACACTTAGTCGTTTAATCAAAAAGTCTAAATTTACGGAAAAGTTATATTTGTTACTAGCTCATAAATCTTTCGACTTCAGGGCGGTCGTCATTTTGCTGGAAAATCTTTCGCACGATTTTTACTACACAACAGTGGAGTCCAAATTGTTCGATTGTCCGTTTCAAGTGGCTGCGCCATTGTCGGGCAGTCGCAGCTGTTCCGTGTCTCTTAAATCGCAATTATGCGAATGCTTAGCTGCGAAAAAGGGGCCACTTTTCTGGCGTTTCGCTCAAAAACTGATCTTTCGAGCGATCTACAATGGACACGAAACGAATCGTTTGAGTTACTTTTATCCGCCTCTTTCTCTCTCTTTCTCTCTCTCTGCGTTTCTCCTCGTGGGTCATCGAGATTGCCGTATTGTCGAGGGCGTGAGGCCCTTCCGAAGGTGATTTTCCTCTGTGAAGCTATTCAGATGCCGAAGAATGCCCAGTCGAGAATACATGTCTGACTTGTGTACCTATGCGTGGGAGATACGTGCACAAATCAGGCTGAAAGTAAAAGGTCATATATGCTTTATAGATCATACATACTGATCCAGTAGCACCGACACTTTACAAGTGAATTCTTATAGCTATGAGATGCATATTTTCAGATTCTCTTTTCGATTCACACTTATCTGTATGCAAGCAACAAGCTCATTGTATTCGACATCCAAATATATTCCAAGTATTTTTAAATCAAGATATGAAAAAGATATTTTTAAAATAATTAAATTTAATTGTTTATTATGAGATTATTTTATATATTGTAATATTTTATTTAAAATATTTTGTAATAAACAAATTAAAATTTTCTTCATTTTAACTTTCAGATTTATTTTTGTACGATACAGCTATTTGTAAAAAAGATATCGATACTTTTGCTTAAATAAGTTTGGAAATAATTTAGATTTTTTAAAGGGCGCTACGTAATCCTTATCCGATTTTCAGGTCTTGATACTTTAGCTTATTAAAGCGTGCGGTTTCGTAAATACGAATGTCCTTGGCCGAGCAAATCGGGAGAATAGATCAACACTCCATTGCATCGTCGTACTGAAGAACCCATCCATAAAAGATCTGACGTGTCATTGTGCTCCATATACAACCGTGGAGCATTCGAAGTTGTTTAAATCGTTGTAGGGCTCTAAAGGACGCGGCCCAAGTGTCGCTTTCCACTCTCGAGTGGGTTCGATTGTCGACTTTTTGAAAAGAGTGAAATTGAGTCCGACAACCCCAAACCCACAGCTCGGGCAGGTGTCGAAGCATCTCTCCGCTTTTCTGAAAAGGTATCATAAAATCATAAAGCCCGAAATGTATCTCCGGACGACGTTAAATGCTTCCCGCATCGTTTATAAAAAAAATCGCATCGCGCGCCATCAAATTAATAAGAACGACTAACTATGACTAACGACGTTCGTAATAAATCTCGCTTCATGTTACACTTTTTACGATCGCAAGATAGATAGATCGCGAAGTGGCCGGAGGCGTCGAGACCTCGAAAAGCCGTTCCACAAAGCCGCCCGCATTTCCCCGCGCCGGTCAGATCGGATTTCGATCGCGTGTAAACTAATTTATCCCCATAAAAGTGGCCTTAATGAGTCAAATTAAGCTGGCATATAATATATGTACGCTTGCGCGGCCGAGTCGATAGTCAGACCCGTGTCGCGCACACTGAGAAGTGATATACAGTTCGGTAATGGTGCAAGAGGATCCGACACCTGGTCCCGTGGCCCCTTTGTCAGTAGGTCTCCGAAAGACCGAGCCCTGCGCTATGAGAGGGTCATATAAACTCCCGGGGCATTCAGTTAAATGGTTCTAAAGTGCTTTCAAAATACGATGCTGCGCCGAAAACCTCGGCGGATCGGTGCGAGGCACCGAAACTCGAGGAGACACGATATGGGTGGTTTCGGAAATAAAAATGCAGATTAGGATTAATACGCCGCACCGAGGATTCTTTGCTTTCGTTGATTTAAGACCGTATATTTAATTTTTACTGCCACCGGTGGTGCCCATGTCAATATCTATTGCCGACACTAATTTCGTGATTTAAAGTGACAAACCCATTCTGTATGTACTACTGTATTTTAACTGTTCCGTTGAGTATAACGGCCTACATGAAATTCAATTATTAATGAATTTAAATTCTAATTTTGATGAGACAATTTCTTAAATAATAACAAACAATAAATAATAAATAATTTGATATTATTAAAACTAACTGTTTTTCTTATTAATAACGAAGCTTCTAGCACAATGTGAAATTGAATCGTCCTTAACTGGATGACTACGTAAAAATTTAGCATTTATCATTATTTTTTAATTTTTAATATATCTTGATGCTTTTTAAATTAAGTTTTTTAAATGCGTACACATGTTGCAGTCAAAATAAATGCTCTCTGATTTACGGCACTTAATTGTTACGGTGCAACTCTATATATTTATTTTTATTTAATATTATGTCTTTAATCATCGCCTAAAAATACAAGACTTTTAGCAAGTAAAGAAACGGATTCTTCGTGAGAAACATTTTCAATCGCGACGGCAACGACGACAATCCGAACGACGCGTGCGTGGGTAGAAATATGTGTATCGCATTCACGGCGGTCCATTGATCTCAGAAACCAAAAACGCGTCAGGTACAGTTGCTTTGAAAAACTTTGTACATTGGCGATGATCGATACGCTCGGAACATTTAATGCATGTGATCTTCGCAGATCGTTCTATCTCATCTATCTCTTCCATTATCAAAAAATGGTGTCAATTGTATTATATTCTGGCAATATAATTCTGAAGATAGAGCAGCTATTTCCGCGTAAAAATATCAAGAAAGTTCACACGAGTACGTTTATCCTGAACTTTTTATTGGTTACATTTATTGCACTCGCAACGCAAACGTATAGTTTTTGAAACTTTGGGGAGATCGAGTATCGAGAGAGCGACAATTTTCATCATGGCTGTACCGTTTCTTCGCAAGAAGGTGCGACTATGTCTGAATACACTGTTGATTGGACCATAAATGTGTCTGTTGGGGTACAAACATTTTTTTTCCTCCTATTTCGCTTTATCATATTCTCCTTCGAAGAGCCACGAGCCACGGCACCGCACGCAGGAACGTCGACGACTCTCCGAGCTGTTCGATCGATGCCTCTCAGGCTCACTCACCGTAACTCGATTGAATTCCACTTTGAAACGATTGACGCAGAAAGAGAGAGGAAAAGAGACAGAGAGAAAGAGATTTAATTTTAAACAGCTTCTCATGATTCAAGCCCAAAAAAGTAGAACACTCTCCTTAAGATTTAAAAAACAGTTCGTATATGCCAATAATATAGAAAATTACATGCAATTGATTGTGTTATACTTAAAATATCAAAATCATGTTTTTCTATTGTAAATTATTATACCAAAACACCAATTTGCTACTTTTACATTTTAAATTATACATGACAATAAAATGATTTATTTACTTTTTTAATAAAAGCGTCTGCAGTACGATATTATTGATAAAAATCTATCTGATCGCGTCAATTAAATTTTTAATTTTGAGTTTAGCTTAAGATTTATGTAATTATGATTAGGCTTCGTTGCAATAATATGCGATTGGTAGAATGGATCGTTCTCTTTTAAAAGACGCGGGAGAAAGAGGCGGGCAGGCAGAAAGAGAATGCGGAATCCGACTGAATAATTGCATCTGGATGCAGTTTGACGTGCCGGCACAGGCGAGAGTCATCCCGCTCGTGCTCAACGTCGGTCATCGAGAGTCTTGCAGCACCGCGTGAAGGCTCGTCGAATTCTCAGAACCACCGACAATTCACGGCCGATGGGTGGTCTCCGCAATCCGTGAGGTCCAATGTGTACCATTTCGCGCACTATGGTTCGCTTCTACGTGCACACCAATATTGTTACGTTTCCGCAGGAAAATAATTCGAATATAAAAATTAAAATCCATTCACTGCACTGAATGAATATCGATAATTCAAATATTAATAATGACTGAAAATAATTCATCATTTCGTCAATCGTTTCATTTCCATCCGTGTACGTAGAGATCATTTTTGCGTATCTTTAGATTTGAAATCTGAGCCCACCAAGATTACATCGAGTTTCGATGACTTTCAGTCTGAATTTATGTGTGTTGCCATGGATTTTATTATACTATAGTACACATAACAATTACAGTGCCGTGCGTTTGAAAAGTTCTTTATAATTCCACTGATCGTTCGCAAGTGCTCGTCGTGAAATACGTCAGACATCTCTGCCCCGAGAAACGATCTCACTCGATAATCGAAGACAGTCAGTGCATTATTTATTTTCCGAGCACGAAGGCGCGTCGATTCGACGGGCCCAATTAAGCGATATATCCGCGAGCCAAGGTCATTAGCTCATTAGCCATTGATAGGTACATTCGGTGCCCAATCAAAGGGCATTCTTCGGTCCGCGCGTATTCGTGCTGATGTCATCCGACTCGTGGAAAATCGACGTCCACCGGACGGACGTCTAGCGTGAATCGCGTGGAAGGAAGACAAACGCGCGGCCGAGGCGGTCAACGAGGGAGGAGATGCAGGAAGGATAAAAAAAAGGAAAGGAGAGAGGAGAGGCGAGAATGTGAGGGGGTCGAACAGAACGAGAGAGACGAGGCCAAAAAGACGAGATGGAGAAGGAAGAGAGGGAATGGAGAGAGGAGAGGCTCGTCTCGTCCGTGCGAGACTAGTTAGCACCTTCTCTTAGGCTCGCGAGCTCTCGAATCAAGGCGCGCATTCTGCCTGAGCCAGGCTGGTCTGCCAGCCACAATGCGGCATTGTACTTAAATCAGATTCAATTTGGGCCCCATTGAAAATTACGCTTAATAAATTATTTGGGCAATTCATAAATCCGCCTGGCGCGCGGGCCTCTCGGCTGCCTCCATTCCAGCGAGAGAGGTCTCGCTCGCTCGGCTTCGAAAGGGCGCAGTTGCGCCTCGGCCGAGGACCCTCTTACTAATGGATCCGCCGGAGATACCAGCGACTAAGACGAACCAGGGACGTACAATTGAACGTTTAGATACCGAGGAATTCATAAAATCATAGAATCATATAGAAAAAATCTTATAAGTTTTAGGTTTAGGAACAAAATACTCTACCTCTATATTTATATTGATCTATTATTTAAATATTCTTATTTCTAAGTATCATGAATGATGGCTGCTACATTAAAGATATCAATTAAGTTATAGCTTCTCGGAGAAATAAATTAAACTTGATTGAGAAGTTTAAGATTTATATTCTCAATAAAATAATTAACGAAGAATTTTCTGCTGATAATGAACAGAAAAATTAAACTCAGAAGTTTGTTTTCATCGTTGAAAATATTGAAGGAGAAGCTTTATATAAACACGAACAATAAACATGTTCCTGAGATGTTAATATAAAATTGTAAAAAAAAATTTAACAAAAGAGATTTAGCAGTTTTTGCAGTTTTGATGAAAGTTTTCTTTGTAGTTTCGATCAAGACGGAAAAATTTGACTTTCTTGACTCTCTTCCGTCACATGTTCTTTGAGGTAAATCTCAAAGATCGGACAACGTCGAAATTTTAGGCGATTGGATCCGACCCTGATGACGACTATGATTGGCTACGAGATTGTCAGGTAAATATACGCGCACTCACACATGCACGAGGTTTCATTCTCTACCTGCGCGTGTACGGCGTTTATGGTACAAATTAGTAGGCAGTTATAAATGACACAGTATCCTTATTATCATCTTGGCCTTATTTCGTCGCCATGTACGAGCCACGTTTGACTGATTATTTAGAACGCAATGAAAAAACATGAAAAGGACAGCTTTGCCATGAGGCTTAATTATATATATTATTCTCGTCATCGAGCAAATCGCAGAGTATTCATAAAAAGGAAATAAGCGAAAAGTATGTATCCATTTCAATTTATCAAAAATTAATACATATAAACCTAGTTTTTCCACTTTGAGTTATAGTTTCATGTTATTTTCGTACGTAGAATCGCTTCAATTCGTCTTTAATTAATAGAAATTCAAATAGTTGATAGTTTTATCAAAATGATATTTGCGAAAGTGTAAAGTGCGCGAGAGGCGAGAGAAAATCTAAAAAAAGAAGGGCGGCACGTTTAGAAAGCCGCAAACAAGGGGCTGACACGTTCAAACAATCGTGGACCAGCCGGCGAACCTATAATTAGTATAGGATCTTTTTGGGAATCTCTTTCGCCATTCGTTTTCTGGAGCGGCACCGGGCTGTTAGGACGTGCCGATCCTGTTCCTATTCGGCAGATCGTCATCTCCGAATGTTAGACACGCCACGTAAAGGACTCCCGACCGTCTCAGAAGTTACCGCGCAAAATTGGTCTGAACCTTGGAAAAGGATCTTTGGAATCTTTGTCTTTGACCCCGACTCGTAAATTCAAATATTATATGTGACCACAAAGTACGAGTAAATTTCTTAGTTTGCTTCATTCCTATTGTGCGAGTTTAACTTTTGAAACTATATCAAACTAATATCAAATCCCAATTTATTAATTGTATCTAATTAGATTTATTTTGAAATTAATTTGAGGAACAATTGATTAAGTGTTAAGTATTAAGTATTGAGTAAGTATATTAGAAATTTTTTATTGTTGTTGGAAATTTAAACTAATAAACTAATTAATTAAACAAATTGTTAATTTAAAAAGTAAGTAAATAATACTTTAAATAGCACTTATAAATATATATATATATATAATGTAATAAAATAAACGTAATATACATATAATATACAAAAAGAATACATATGAAACCTTCAATAAAATATCTGAAAGAGAGAACTTCATACTTATTGTCTAAACTCTAAAAACTTAATAAAAAATTCTAAGGTTTATAGATCGAAATAGAACGAGTTGCCACTCGACTTAATCGAATACTGAGCGTGTTTACGGACAGTTATTTTAGCAAGACAATTGAAAGGCAATATCTAAATCCAATTTTCTAAATCACGCGATCGTAAATTAATGAAAGTCTACACGGAATCCCTCGAATGAAGTCATCTTCCACTGACGTGATTTTCTAAACAACCTTTGATTAAATAAATCCCTTTCAATATTCTTGAGTACTTCCGATACATCTGAAAAACTTTTCGATTCGACGAATATGAGAATCATGCATAACGGAACAACTTCGGAATAATTTCGGATTTCGGATAATTACAGATACATGAAATAAAATCATAAATCTTAAATTTTAATCAATTTCAATTTAAGTTTATACAACTTTCAAAACTTGATACATCTACATTTCATGTAGTTTCCCGATTAAGAATAGCCCTCAATACGTTGATGGAGCCAAAACTTTACAATACCATACCGGGTGTCCTTTCAATCTAATTAACAACGGTTATCGAGGATGTATAAAGGATGTATAAAGGATGCACCGGTAATTTCTAAGCGTTACACTTTTAATCAGCGCTTCACGCAAGATTGGCCAAGCGTGGCATCTCGTACAATGGACGACGGGACCATGCGCGCTGTCGAGAAGGGTGCGGAAGTATTGTGCCTTGATTTAAGGTCACTACCGTCTGCGATTCAGATAAAGGCAACGTCGATTTAGGCTCCAGTAACGGCGGGTCGCCTCGTCAAATATTGCTCAGACACACTGCTAATGACATTAATCTGTAAATTGACGGGCGAATAAGTGTTTTCTCGCAATTGATGGTGGTTTCCGAGTATTGGGAGTGAATGAATGGTGAAATAGTAACGCATCAGTTACTATTACTCGATTTAGCTGTATTTAACTCTCTGTATGTAGAAAATAAATCAATTTCAAATAATACAAGCCAAAAAGTAGTGTTGACAATATCAATTATAATTAAGAGAATAAGGAGAAATTGGTATAATATACATCTTAAGTATTATTAATTATTAATTCTTACTAAAATCTAAAGGTATAAATATTCTATATAAAAACGACGTGAATAATTCGGTCAATACGCATGTGAGCGACAGTCAACAAACATTTGACGAAAGCTCGAGCGAATATAATTTTAGAAGCGTAAATGCAATAATTCTGTACGATATCAAAGCGCTGTAATTAAGAAAGAATCTCGAACTTTGACCGATGGCCAACACACATCTCGGCGTTACGCATGGATAAACGAGATACAGTCATAATCACGACGATTTACCAACACTTCAGATTCGATACAATGAACGCATTCAGAGATAGTTTATCGGACTGACGTTTATATGTACAACACACGCCTTAAAGACTATACAAATTTATTGTGTTAAAGAGCAGAAGACATAAATTGGGCAATCTCGCACGTACATACTAATGAGCAAATTAATTAACATTTTATCACGATCACGCGTTATATTTAAATTTATCACTGAATGGTCAGCCGGGTTATTTATCCTATCTCGTTGGAAAGTGGAACTATCTAAATAAATAATTTTTAAATAAATTATTTGAGAATTGCAGCAGAGATTGAATATGTAGCTACATTTAACCCAAAATATATTTAATAATCTAATTATTTAATTGACTAATAATTTGATTGAAAAAAATTATATCCCGAAATTAAGGCGCTAATGTTAAAGCGTTAAAACGACAAAGGTAATACATTTTAAGGGCGGAAAGTGAGGCGCCTATACCCTCATTAGTTCTTGACAAAAAAATCACCTTTTTCTTGGTTGCACCACCAATTATTATAACAGGCTCCTACTGCGACCGAGATGAAACGGGATGCATTTCGTCCAACGAAACTAAGGCCCTACAAGTCCGTCGCCAGGGCGTGGCGTCGAAACGACCTGATGAGGTTGGTCGGCGCAAATTTCGTTTTTGTTTTCCGATTCTCTGCCACGACCGAATCTCTTTTTCCTTCCGTCGAATTTTCGAACCGACACGCCCTTTCTGGAGTGGCTCGATTTCTTGCGTTTTCCCATTTTAACGCCCTTGTCCAATAATCAACTAATTTGCATGAAGTTCCAAGCGATTTTATTTCTTGTTTCTTGAGAACAAATTATTCATCGTGGCAGATCTGCCAGTCTTTAACAAAGACTCTCTCTTTTCGATGAAAAAATTTAAATAATTTATTATTTAATTGTATCTAACTAACAGAAATATACGAATTGCATCGACTCGCAAAAATGCCAGCGCGAGACCTCAAAGAAGTTAAAAACAACAGTTATCTCTTCGCTTCTTCTTATAATTACTCGAGATAGATAAATCATATTTTCGTTTCCATTAACAGCTACGAAATCTATAAGAAGACATTTGTACATACGTATCTTTTGACGTCAATGCAATTGTTTATTAATTAATTAAGAATTAAGACTTTTTATGTAAGACGTTGTTTGGCAAAAACCAATTCATTAACAATATCGACAATAAATGTTGTTTTTTATGAAACACACACATGAAGACACAATGACTATATACTTGCAAATTCACGCGAGAGAATTGAGAAAGATGTTCGTTGAACAGATATATTATATCTGCATTATGTATCGCAAACGTAACCGTTCTTAACGACAGTGCGGAGAGTGAGGCATACGCTTAGCAAAAGCCCGAGCGATAACTCGAGATAACGCGTCGTAATTAGTCACTGCCAATTAACAGCTGCTTAAACGGAAAACAACTGGTTGCATTAACGATATTTGAATCGTGGACGGAAACGAGCGCTTACGTCACGTTACGTTTACTCGATTCGACATCTAATCTCATAAAATATTAATCACACTAAAGAGAGAAGATTATTCTCCACTGTTCAATCGTGAAAACATGCGATTGTAGAAATTTTCTCCGCTGTATGATTTATTGGGGTGTTCGGACCCAACTATGATTGAGATATTTCCCGATAAATATAGGTCCGCTTTGTATTAAAAGTAATAACATATATTTGAGCGAGTAATAAGGCAGAGAGAAAAAAAATCGATAACAGTTTGTAAGTAAATTTATAAAAAAATTTAATCATCGAATATCGACAGCTTATATAATTTCTCAGAAAATAGTTTTTTAATGTTGCGATAAATAATCAGAGTTTTATACAATTTTTATATCACTTTCCTTCAGAATTCTGCACCTCTTACTTTAAAAAATTATAACTATTATAATTATTAACATTCCATTCTATATACACATACGATTTTTTATTTCATTTTTTATTTCCAAGAGAAATAGATAATAAGCATTTTTCGTTTCTAGGAAAAATATTTTCCAGGAAAAGATAATACGGCGACCAGATGAGAGAACGTTAGTTCCAAGTTGCAATACAAATAGAAAACCGGTGATGGACGTTTTTTCTCATTTTTCTTCCTTTATACTTCATACTTCGCGGCTCGATTCGAGGTCGCTGTAATTAGCAGATAATGCTCGCGCCGCTGCAGCGAAATAAGTTTTTGCAAATCATTAACGTATAACTTTAATTGAGAGCATTGACGAGGTCTTGAATTAATTATCCTGATTGGGAGCGAGAAAGGGGAGTGTACTGTCGCTCGCGTTGCGCATACACACTTTATTTGCACATAAGTAGGTTTCGTTTTCCCGCTGACGTTTCACTGTCTTATCTTGTTGCCAATTAATTGTCTGTGGCATAGTTTAGATGGAGATAACTAAAATCATTTCTTCTCTTCCAAGACTATTCCAATACTTGTTTATTTTACTACTTTGTGAATTGCAACTATAATTTGTGATCGCCTTGTTCATCCGAATAAGTATCATACTGACAGAATCAAGGTGATCAAGTGATTCTTCTTTAATAATTCGTTGCTTTAAATAAATGCAGAATAGTACTAAGTGATAGATTTCGACGAATTATGATCCTATCATTCTCGAAATGATAAGTCTATTAAATATACAAATACTAATTATTTAAGATGGGATTATTTAATAGTAATCGCGCACATATTATTTACTATACTATTTACTATATACTATATACTAAATACTAAATACTAATCTACTAAATACTAAATTATATATAAATATAAAAACCAATTTATTTAATATCGAACACACATATAAAGATATTTTCAATAATATATAAATATATATATATATATATATATATATATATATATATATATACCATAATTTACTATATATACTATATATACTATAAATTAAAAAAACTCCATAACTTTTTTTATAATATACTTTTTTAAATATTACACAATATTTTTTAAAATGNAAAATATATATATATATATATATATATATATATATATATATATATATATATATACCATAATTTTATGAAAATAAAATATTCGAGAATGTATTCAAGATCTAAATTGTGTACAATACTAAATTGCAATTTCAATAGTGCTACAGCGTGCATAACGAGCAAAAAACATGCTTATTATGGACGTCGTTCTAGTTATACTCCCTCTGATTATCAGTCGGCGTTTTATTGCATGCTTTCACGCGAGTTACTGTAGTGCCGAGCAATTACGTTTCTTCTGCCGAGTACATTACTGCTTCCTTTCATCACGTACGATAAGAAATAATCATAGTTTCGATCTGTAGTCTGCAAAAATCGCATTCTTCGAGCATGGATCTGGCTATTTTCCATCAACTTATTTTTATTTTTCGAAAAGAATATGATTAAAGAATTATTTCTAAAGAATATAATTTTTTAAATAAAATGCTCTATTATACACAATTTCACTAGGTTGATGAATCTCGTCAAGTTAATATAATTGTTGCAAAGATTTTTATATTATTTCGCGAATATTAACAACAATGTCTTCTATGCTTCTTGTCAATTTGTTTCTTGTATTTAACTCATTGTATTTAACATTTGTAATCTCTAACCAAGAATATGCTAAAGAATGTGGACCACCCATTAGTGATTTCACATCGTGATCCGTCATTTCTTCTTCTGACAAGTTTTGACAAAGCTTCGTCCGATTATAGGATTTAGTAAATCAAGTTGACAAAAAGATTTAACCCGCTTAACGTTCTCAATACATCTATCATTTAAAAACCCTTGCAAATGTTTTTTGCTTCGTGTTTTCTCGAAAGACGCAGGTAAGAGAAATTGGATTAAACTGGATATCGATTTAAATCCGATTCAAATGAATTGTTTTGCACGCATCGTTTTCATTCTAATCCAATTTACGAAATCCTCTGCGAAAAGATTATTGTGCGAATATGTGCAGAAAACGAAAACTCGAAAATTTTTCTTATTTTTCTCTCTAGAGAAAATTCACAAATTTTTATAAAGCGAAAGAAGTCGAAGAAAATATTATTCTTTTATCAGCCAATCAAGCTTTTATTTGCTATAACTTCTTATTTTTCAAGTATTTCTTACTATTAAAAATTCAAATATAATTTTAAATTATTCAACACTTGATTTATCTCTTTAGTTAAACTGATTTATAATATTTAATTATATAATTAAGACATAAATTATTTCAATTAAAAAAAAATTTTTGTAAGATAAAAAATGTAACGAACAATATGTGTTCTTTCTACTAATATACAATGTATAAGCTATTCTGTACATAGTATAACCAATGTGATATTACAAAACGTCAACTAAATAAAATCACAGTTTAAGATAATTAGTCCGATCGCGAAATCATCTAGGAAATTAGGACTCTTCTAGTTCAAGTAAATGCGTCATCAACTCCCTCACCCTTTTCGGGCATGCAGTTTCGATAGCAACATGACAAGACGATAGCTCCGCAAGCGAGAGCGGCACGTAAAGCCGCAAAAGCCATCGCATCCTTATTATAGGCATCAGGCACTTATCCGAAGCGGCATTCATGTCATGCCTGCGTGTGCGCTCGCGTTTATATGCGAAGGCAGTCAAGATGGGGTTGCGGGACGGAGGTGAGGGATGGTTACCACGATACGCTATACAGTAGCGCGAGGAGGGTACGTCCCTCCGTACCATCCTCATATCTCTCACGCTTCGCGGGTATTTCTATGGGAGGGAGACGCCCGTCTAATTTCCTGTCCTGAATTTCGAACGAGCGAGAATTTGCACCCTTGAGTTCACATCAACACGACGACGGAAGGGGCGGCTGGACGAGAGGAGGAAGAGATGGAGGACGAGGGGACTTTTGAGAGGTGGAAAATAGGGGGAAAGGTTGAAGGAAGGGGAGGCCATCGGTCGGGAAAGCGACGGCCATAGGTGGAGGGAAAACGCGCAAAATCGCTGGCCACCCTTCTATCACTGTTACCCCGCACCGAGTCTCGCGCCATTTTTCGATATACTTTTCTCTTCCATTTTTGCACTGTAAACGAGCAGTTTTTTACGTTTCTCTCTTCCGATCTCTGTTTTTTTATTCCCAAGTATCAAGCGCACGCTTCCTTCCGTGCGGACGTGAATGCGCGCCGGCGCCGGCGTCGCGTTGACGTGACAACGAGCCGCATTTTCCGTTTCGAAAATACATAGGATTTCTAGGAGCATTTCTCGATATATAATTCGTCCTCATTTCGCATTTAGCTTTGAATATTTCATTATGTATGCTGATGGTATTAAAGAGATGAATAATTAACTTGAAGTGTGAAAATTTTCGAGTGCATGATATGATAAGTGTACAGAAAAGAAATTTACTTAAACATGACGTACTGTAAACAGATGTACTTTATCGTAAAAATATTTTTCTCCCGTTTTTAACTAAAATATCACAACATGACAAAATACAATTGATTTCTTCAATGAGACTCGTAGGAAGAGAGATGATTTTTTTTAGGTGTGTAAAATAAATAAAAATTCTAACAAGATCTTTTAAAAATTATATGCAAAAAGAAACAATAAAACAGATTGAGCTCATTTGTTGCGACGATAAATAAAGCTCTCGTCCCGCACCATGTGCTATCGCTGAGCCCTAGAGAAACTACTCCGGAAAAAGCGTTTACTATATGAGAGATGCGCCAAGCGTGACAATATGCTCGCCGCGGAGCGCAGCCCCTTTTACACGCGGGTTCTATTATGTGATTGTTATGAATTTCCTATTAATAATAAATAAACAAACATAATGGGAAGGCCGTCGCGGTGCGTTAGCTACGATGATGCATCTGGTTCCTTCCTTCGGTCACAAGGGTAATTCAATGCGAACACCCCGTGTATCCGATGGGTAACTATCGAGAATCCTACTCTCTTTTCTATTTCTTTCACAACTCTCTCTCTCTCTCTCTCTCTCTCTCTCTCTCTCTCTCTCTCTCTCTCTCTCGATTGCATCAACATTGATGCATTTTTTGAGGATGAAGCACGCTATTGAACGCTCCAGAGAACAACGACCGGTAACAAATCATCCCCTTATGGTCGATGACCAAGTCCGCGTGACGATCTTTTTTTCGTGTCAACCCTCCCAGTTCCATCAAGGGTAAATTTGATGCGTCAAACACTTTAAGTACGCGGTCTTGTCAAGCGCTTTACGATCTCGTGTTTAGATACACATTGGCGTGAATGGGAAATTCGGTACGAGGCAAATTGAAATTTATTAGCAACTTTTCCGATTCATCTTTAAGACTGGAAGTTTTCGCGTTTTTTATACACGTTTCAGATTTTATTCTGAAACAGCAAAATATTACACAATTTTATTTGTAGAAGACAAATATTTATAATAGTGTCAAAAGTTACACAAAAATTTACCATTCTTTTCTTTTTTTATTCACTTTTTTAAAAATAAATTAAATTATTTGCAATTCTATATTATTTATTTAAAAAATTAAAAGAAGGAGAGAAAAAGAGAGAGAGAGAGAAGAAGGAGGAATAAATAGAATTAATAAAAATATTTCGCTACTCAAAATTTGTCATCGTAAGCAATGTCACGCTTCATTACGAGTACGTGAATATTTTCACAATTTTTAAAAGAAAACCTGATCATTGTTCAATAATCTTTTAGAACTTCTGAGTGGAGAATATAGCTACAGCGGGTGGTCCTTATACTACCGGGACACTATCGGAATGCGGCTATTTATTATACACTAGCGATTTACAGATACCAAACCGAATATTTCTCTATGGCTTGAAGCTTGAAGCTGAAAATCCGAAATTTGTATCGCGTCTACAATTTAAGGAAATAATGCATCTCGTTTAAACAGCATAATAGAATCACAATGCTTTCTACAAACATCGACAATCAATTGAGTTAGTTTCCAATAATTTATTCCTTTATTCTCGTTTAATTATTTGTAAGTCACGCAGCTATGAAATAAGATATAATTAATGTTAATTATTGATTGACATTTTTTGCGCTATGAATGCTGCGCTAAATATAAAATATAAAATATACGTTTTTATTAAAATATTTTTCTGAAATAAATAAATGTAAAAAAATTATTTCTCTTTACATTTATTTTGTCTACAATATTTTAAATATTTGACGGTAAGGATACGACGGAGCAAAAAAATCTATTAAGAAAACTTAGAAATGCGAAGAATAATAAAGTTCTTCCGTAAGCGCAAATAGTGCAGTAATATTCTGTAGAAGGAAAGATAGAGCTCTCACATTGTGTCTTGTGAATCTAAAATAATATTTAAATACTCAACCAGGTTAACTACGAGCGGTTAGGTTCGACCTGCAAACAAGATTAGGACGAGATAAACCATTGATCATCAAACGAACTTGTGTCGGCATTTTCCCTGAAATTGACTTTACTTCGCTTTAGATGTCCAAATTGAGTTCTCAAATTTGTCTTTCGAGCGACCTATTTGTTACGATTTAGTTTTACCTTCAAACCTTCTTATCTTTATACAAAACGTTATTTTCTTTTAAAAAAATATACTGAACATCAGAAAAGATACTAGCTAACTTTTGCGACGGTATAGAATATCAGACAAAAAATTTTTTTCTATAGAATAATGTTAATACATCTAAATATAATTTCAAAAGAAAATTTTAAAAATAAAAAAATTTTGAAAAAATAAATAAAATTTATTAGACGTTAGTATACCTTCGAATTATGGGAACTTTCCGAAAAAATTTCGCTATTAATTTTGCTTATTTTCTTTACGAGTTTTCGGATATCTAAATATATAATGCGTTCTTGAAAAAGATGTGTAAGATATATAATCTAATAAAATAAAAATATTTATGACGTTTATATCAACAATTATTATAATATGATACAATTTTACGTAGAAATTGAGCTCTGACGACGCTTTCTGCTCTTGCGCTTTATAAACTTGTTTTCGCATCGATTCGTGGATTCACTTCCACATCGTGGAGCAAATATTTTCTTTTACGACGATTCCGGCATTAATGCAATATATTAAAGGCCGCGAGAGCGAGAAAGCGATGAGAGAGCATTAGTGCCGCCTTATTAGGCCCGCGAAAAATGGCCGAGCGTCTTTCCCTCGGCAGGTGATGGCATAATACGGCCGCGGCATCGCCACTTCCGTGGCAGCTAATTCCACATTAACTGCACTCCCTAAATCTCTGTCAACGCCGTTTCTAGGGCGGCCTCGACAAAAGCTGAGATTCGATTCTCGTACACATACACACGCGCCCCATGCATCACACATACCCGTTCGCACGTACACACTCGCATCAGGGTACCGGAGTCGATTTCAAAACGAGTACTTACGGCTCTCTCAGGAGCATCGAAACGACACGGACCGCGACGTCGGCGAGGGGAGTCAGTCGACCATGAAACGCTAAACTAAACGGCGCTTTGGGCCCCCAAATACGAGGCTCGAATCCCCGCTTGAACGTCGTGTGCGTGGCACCCGCACAAACGCACGTGCGCGCACAAAACGTGGATGTGCCGCCCCTCGGAGACTGCGTAAGCTCAGATGAGATTATAGAAGGTGTACACGAGGTGTCCAGAGATACTCAGAGAGCAAATGACGTGGCACAATCGAGCTAAAACGATAATTAACTCTTAATGGAGCATGCATGCAATATTACTTATCGCTATTTCTGTTGTCTGGAACATATTGCGTGAAAAAATTGCTAAAACATATAAGCCAAAACTCCGAAGAGCATGTTATTTGTAACATAGTCGTAAATAAATAAATACTTTAACGTTTATTTCAAGACACAAGCCAAAGTGATTTGTTCATAAAAATTAGAATGACATAATATATTTATATGCGAGATATAAATTTTTTTCACATGTCTCAATTTTTAATCCGCAAAATAGAAAGGGTACACAATTTCCTGCTGCTCGTGTAATGTCACAGGCTGTAATTTCGAGGTGCCGGTATGTAGGTGCACAGATATCGCGTATTTATACGGCGTACGTGAAGCATCACACAAAAAGGGCATAATGGAGCCTGTAGTCAGATAGGTGTACATAACGAGGCCACAGGAGGGGTGGGGTAAGGCACGGTGGCGCGCAGAGGTTGTCGAGATATAAATGGCGGGGAGGAGAGATCAGAGAGGGTTGTTCCCCCTCATCCAGAACGCATCTGCCCCATTATGCTGCCCTGGGGCACTCCCGAGACCATTAATCCTCGCTAAACGACAGCCATTTTGTACCTAAACTGGATTGCCGACTCACTAACTGGTTTTGAGGACGCTTAATAGACTACTCGGTGCTCCTATTATGGCGATCGCGCGTCCGCGCTGTATTTCGGCATCGTTTATTCCCCGTTAATGTGCAAATCGCGGGAGCGCTCGAAACATCCCCTCCTCTGGGGTTCGCGCGCGCGCGACATTCTGCTCGTCACGGTGTTCGGTGGTTAACAAAAGTTTAGCATTTATTTGAATAGTTATAAACTTGTAGAACATATCCTAGACACATGCGCTATGTTTTAGAAATAATACATTTAAATAGTATCAATTATTTTATATAATAGAATCTATAATACGTCGTGTGTTTATAAAATATTGAATTTTCAAATATCTCTTTAATCCTTATATGCATAACAATCCTTATTAGCACTGCATAATAATCCTTATTAGCGATACTAATATACTTTATAATTTCTGGTAATTTGAATTTAATTACACGCAAAACTTATAAATAATTTATAATCATAATGTAATAAATTCGCACACATTTCTATTTACGTACTCGACACAGCAGGTTTCTTTGTGGTTCATTAAACTAAATCACTCGCCAGTTAAACGATGTAGTCGCTCTATCGTCTAATTAACGTCAACGCTTCGCATTATGGCGCGTCTTAATTGACTCCGTAATTCTATTTCACATCGCGTTTAAACATTCTTGCGCGTAACGCCCGTAACATTATCCGCCCAGGACGAAAAGAATTGCCGGGAATTACAAAAGTGTCGTGGCATTAGCGTGACAACATGTTGACAAAAACTACCCATTCTATCGAATGTAACCGAGATTTTTCTTGATCTTTAAAAGGCTACAGAATTTCTTCTCTTAACCACGAAAATTTTGTTTCCAAGGTGATTTTTCGAAGAGGAAAAAATATATATGTTTAATTTAACATATAATTATATACAAAATATGATACTGATTTCAAGATGTCATAAGATGTCTCGACCTTCCAAAGCTTAATCGGCTTTACCGAAATGATTTCTTCTTTGAAGTTTGTTTGCTCCGTGGGACACGCCAGGAGTCAAAAATTTCTCGCTATTATCTTCGTCACAATGTCAATCGGATTAATATAATCCTATTGCTGGTCGTGTAGCGGCATTGTCACAATTGAGTATGCTAAATGTATTTTGTTCAAAATACTAAGAATTTGGATATATATGTACCATGTTTCATTCTATACCGCTAATAGAATTTTACAGATTTTTGCTTTTTTTTTCTAAGATTAGCGTGCATCAGATTTGTACGAAGAGCAATTCAATTAGTAAACAATGAAATTTACAAATCTGCTTGTTTTTAAAAATTTTACTATTTTCAATTTTGTAATAAATATGAAATAATAAATGTTTGTAATTACAATATCATTAATTAGTATGTATTACCGGATTTTAGCAGATAATTTTACGGTTATAAAATAATTTCTATAAACTAAATTTGTTATGTATCTAAAAAAGTCCAGGAATAGGAGAGAAATTAAAAAGAGAACCGCTTTTAATTAACTGAATATTAATTGATTACATAAGCTTCAACCATCTTAAGTCATTATGATTTTATTTATTTATGTAAATGTATAAAAATTTTGCATCGATTTCAAGTGGAATTATGCAAAAAGCTATCGCTGCTTTAATGATTTGCTATATTGATTTTTAATCCAATGTTTGTCTTTAACACGCTAACGTGATGGACTCGAATAAAAGCGTCATAAAAGAGACAACGGTGCGTACGTTACTCAAGATTTTCTTAGTCCTGTTCGCGACGGGCGAACGGCAAAAACCCTATGCTTGACGGCTCAATTCTATCTTTCTGCTTGCTCCCACTTTCTGATATCTCTTTCCTCGTGAGGAGAGCGCGCGCGTGTATGTTGGCTTACTGCAGGCGCTTCCCCACCCTCGCTGTATCGATGGATTTTTTTTGGAGATTCAATATGCTGGTTCTGTTAACGCTCCAATCCATTCCTTCTATCAATGAAACATCCAGCGATTATTTCCTCGTAAAGAGTGCAAATTTATTTTTATTCATTTATTTAATTATTTTTATAGCGATATATAACCTGCGATAATGAGAGAAAATATTATTTTTTGCTAAATTATTGAAAGTATTCTCAAGAAAGCTAAGAAATATCAGAATCTGTTAAAAAATTTTAATAGTTAAAGATCAATGTGATTCCCAAAAAGAACAAGTGAAAATTTTATTAGCTCATTAGAGTAAGATAATCTAAAGAGGAGAGTTTCAATTGAGATAAAATACTTATTTCAGTAATTTCCAATTTGCGTTATTCTGGAAATAAATATCTACAATGTTCTTCTCAAGTGCGACATGTTCTCAAAATTTTTTTATTTGCGAGCATCAATTTGAGCGCAAACGGTCGACCGAAAACCAGATTGTCAGCTCAAGGATTTAGTCACATGTCCCAGCACGCACGCTGCAATTGTATAATTAAATATAATCGATGATGGGATCACGCGTATCACCGACAATATAAATCCTAGAGCTCGCTCTTAGGAGAGCGGAACGAGGTCCGCCCGGTTTGCGTACGGACGAACGCGAGAGGGATGCTTGCCCTCCCAGCCATGCGCTCGTGCACACAGCCACGTGCACCCGTATTGCCAATCAATTCGCGCATTGCGCGCCCGGGAATTAGACAATTAGGAGTCGTCACGTTCCGCTCGGTCTCACCGCGTTCCACCACCATCATCACCACCACTACTACTACCACCACCACCACGTTCCATCGACCATCCGCGTTCTCCACCACCTCGAAACACTCTCTGGCATCGGACGATGCAGCCAGCTCCATCTGGCGGTCCCGGAGAACCGGAAGAAGGGGGTTTCCCCTACGGGTTTCGATCCACCTCGTTGTCCGCTATTGGTTCACGTCCAACCACGAAGAACGCCCATTCTCGAAACGCCCGAGATGTGCGTCGGCTCACGCGTATTGGTTGAACCCAGGCCACAGTACCGGTTTTGCTAGCGTTGCGGGGGCGGTGCGCACCCGGTGGTGGCACCGCGATGCCAAGAGCGAGAAAAGAGAGATAGAGAGAAAGAGAAAGAGAAAGAGAAAGAGGGAGAATGGAGAGCCCCCCGGCAGGGCTCTCCGCCGCGAGTGCAGCCGAGCTGGTAATCAGTGCCGTTTCCGCGGCAGTGGCGGTCACTACGCGGCAGATTACACAGATTACAACCGATTACATTTGTACTCCATCGCCGACAGTCGTTTCTTTTCGCGGAACGACCACTGCACTCCCACCTTATGTCTTCACCATCGCGCGAAGTGGAGTACGCCATCGAGCTGAAGTCGTGCTTGACCGTCTTCTTGGTAAATCGTCTAAGTCGCGAAAAGCCGCGTTATTAGTACATGAAGAAACCGAGTGCCTCAATCGAAACCCAGAAACGTATCGATGCCCGCGTTCAACGGAATGTGCGAATGAACATGTTGATATTAGTGACGGACTTTGTTGGAAATCAACTCTTGACTTTTCCTATGCTTCCTAAGATTCCATCAATACGTGAACATTAACGTTTGAATCTAACGGTGAAATAGACAAAACATCGAAATGTATCAT
Source organism: Cephalotes varians (assembly GCA_037157785.1). Classification (NCBI taxonomy): domain Eukaryota; kingdom Metazoa; phylum Arthropoda; class Insecta; order Hymenoptera; family Formicidae; genus Cephalotes; species Cephalotes varians. The sequence goes on along the minus strand of JANQDE010000059.1, from coordinate 481,983 downwards.
GTGTTATGAAGAAGGATCTGAGTTTAAAACAAGAGAAACACAACGCTGGAAAGTCTTTTAGAAATTAGTGAAAAACGCGACATACAACGGATTAGAATAATCGTTCACAGTTATCCAGAACGTATCATGACAGCGGAAGCTGTCAACGTAAGATTCATTCACGACACATCGTCTCTCGCAAAGAGAGTATTATACAGTATAGATTTAATTCTGCACATTTTGTTCAAATGTTTTTATACAGCTCCGTTAAGCGCTATCTGAGAGAAAAGACCATAAAGTGTCGTGAAAAGAAGATTGCCGTATGAGAATATCAGCTGAGAATCGGCAAGGATGCGAAAAGTATAAAAGTTAAGAGGTAAGAAGAGTTGGATCATCATGTTGATACCTTAAGAACACTCTTCTGACTCTAATGGGGGAATCCGCTCGTGTCGGCTGGGTCATTCCGCGGCGATGCGGCGGATTCCAAGAATAACGGAGCGCGAAACTTATTAAGGTGGCAAGCTGCAACTTGGAGAATCTCTTCGATGTTAGCGAGTTTCATCCAAGAATCATGATGTGACTGATCGCTACCTGAAAATGCTCTGCGTCGATCGCGTATCATGTTTATCTTTTAACGGATCAACGTATCATGTTTATCTTTTAACGGAAAGAAGCTAATGCAACGACTGTCAGTTGACATTTTAAGATGCGACACTACTCATTCGGAGTTTCATTAGGAATTGCAGTGTAATGGACATATGATCCAAGATGGGATTAAGAAAGCGACTGAATAATCTTTTTATTCGCATCTTTGGATGATTGTCAAGTGTAGTTTGATAGATTGATAAGAATCGCCGATTGTATTTCAACACTTGTGAGACACGTGAACTTCAGACACATTAGGAATCGGCATGAGCAACGGCGAAGGTGTGGTGACGGGCCCAGGTTCCGGCAACGATCGCCTATGCGAGGACGTCGACATGGCTACTCCGACGTCAGCGTCTTCGAATTTGAAGCCACGAAGCGGCAAGATTAGCTTCAGCGTCGATGCCCTGCTGAGCGGAACGAAGAAGAGTGCCATCGGCAGCGGCACCTTCGCGGCTCGGCGAGACAACGATGACAGAATGGACGCCGAAAAAAATATCGAGATGGAAGCAAGATATCGAGAGCTCCTGATAGAGCAACAAAGACTTCAGAGCAGAGAACTACTTGCCAGGTTGAGTCCTCATGGTCTAGTCGGCTTCGGCAATCATCACCATCATCATCATCATTCGAACAGATTGGAGCAAGATCACCTGCCCGCTCGACAGGAAATGCTTACAGTGAAGGATTTCTCTAGAACGAGCCACGATAAGTCATCCTCGCCCATCAGAATAGAACAGGAAATTCCGAAAGACCGACTGACAACCAATTCGCCGAGTGGAATCGGTGAAACGATGCTCCAACGAGAGCAGGAGCGTATTCAGGAGGAGGACGAAAGGATCGACAGGATCACCAATCCGAGATCCGTGTCGCCCGCGAGCAGACGAGAGATTCTCGACGATCGTAGCGATTCCGAGGCGAATCGTTCGCTGGAAGGAGACCGTACGACGGATCATCTGGATCTAGAAGACCATGAGATAAGAAGCGTCGGCCAGTCCGAGGATCTAAATGTGATGGATTCGGATTGCGAGTTAGAGAGAGACCTGGAAACTAGCCAGGAGAAGGAGGAGAAGTCCAGTCCGGTAGTGCCTCAGCCGATTCATCCCGGAGTGCAAAGGCCCTCGCAGGGCCCGCCGTATCTCACCGGAACACCCGGCGCTCCCGGCTGGAACCCCGCGGGATTTCCGCATTCTCTGGCGGGGTTCGCGTGGCTGCCCCCACCTCCACATCCGCACAATCCTCATGGACATCTTTACACGCCGCATGGCGGACCCACCAGTCCGAATGGTAAAACTAGCACGAATATCGTATCTAAGATCGATTATCATTTTAAAATGTGTGAAATTTCATGTTGCATTTCATGTTATTAATAAGCAAACGCAAAATGTATTTTTTTCAACACATTGATACTTTGTATTATTAAAAACTTATAATTGTATTATTAAAAACTTATGATTTATATCGTTAAAAATTTGTTCAAATGAATCTCTCGCAGAAGATATGAATAATATCGAATCAAAGTTATCAATTTAATCTTTCGTAATTATAGCTTAGTTATCATAATAATTATCTGCGGAAAAATATTCTCTGAAAATATACTATGCCTGAAAATTAAAAAAAAACAATTCTACGCGCAGACAAGGTTTGCTATGTCTGCTTTTTAGCTTGCGATTCTGCTGGATACAATGTCGCCGATGAAAAATGCGAACTCTTAAAACCGTTAATGCATGACACGCAGACTCATAACGCTCTGCATTAGTGCCGTAGATCACGCAAGTAGGCGGACATTATCGGTCTTACGTGCCAAAGAATTCGCTCGTACTCCGGTTTACCTTCATCACGATTAAAGCTTAAAGCTAAGGCTTTAAAACTACCATCACGATCGACATGATATTTTTGTCCTGACGATTTCTTCTCGAGCGGAAAGATTTAACATGCATAATAACTAATGATAGATCTTAAATGTGATGCAAATTTAAGAAATAAATATTTATATTTCATCGAATGCAATTATGTTTAAATTTATCACAGCCATTAACTGAAGACATGAATATTTGTGCCAATATCAATCCACAATTTGATTAAATGTTGATTGTTAATTAAAATGATTCATTTTAATCAATATGTACATTCTTCAACATATAATTCTATAATATATAATCTCTGACTTTCGTAATCATGTTTCTTTATAATACAACCTGTACACGGATTTCGTATTAATTTAAATAAATAATCGAATACATGACAGATGTAGTTTCGAAATTATCGCGTTAGGGACCATTAAATAATAGAATAAATTTTTTTCAGGAAATATTGGAGATTTATATGCAAATTTTATTATTATATTCATTTACTTAGATAGAATTAATTGATAACTTTTACAATTGATAGAATAGTTTTTGTAGTTATTAATTAATTAGTTAAGAAATTATGCATCCTGTTTTTCGTCATACAAAATTCATTTCTTACATTTTTATTATGTAGCAATATTGTCAAATGTTTCCCAATGCCATTCAACAGTATCTGTGGACGTAGAATTATTATAGACGTACATTAGCCGTTAGTTCCAAGAACTGTAAGAGTTAGCATCGTTCACTTATCGAGTGTACTTACGTGCGCCACCAGGCAAAGTCGCAATTTTCCTTCTACTCGATGTCGACTTCCGCACAGAGTTGCAACTCGACTGTTTCGCAGATCTTTCTTAAGTTTATTCCACAAATGTCAACGCGGAACCTGAGCCCGTGTTACGATTCGCAATCGGTTTCCTGAAACGATCGGCGCGGAGAGTTCGATCGGTGCATTCGATCGTCGTATATCTAGGCCATTAGGACGCGCGATCGGCGCTTACAAAGCGACGACGAAATGTGTTTTCCATCGCCTCTGGTGTGATGAAAGCAGAAGTGACCACGGGGTGACGCGAGCGAAAAATCAGGCACGCAGATAAAACTCGACGTAATTGCCTAATGAGGAAGGAGAAACCGCGAAAGAGAGAGCAACTGCAGCGCGATTCTCGGGACAGGTACAAAAGTGATCAGCCGTACAGAGATACAGATCTTGCTTCATGATCGGTGGCGAATATATGGATTGTAATTGGCTAATAAATCGAAAAGGAAAGCCGTGGCGGTTCCAAGTCGCGATAATTAGACGTCTACTGCTTGGGAACACTTCGCTGATAAATAATTTACGATGACTTAAACGAGAGAATTAGTTGCGATTTATTAATTACCGGCTGCGAGCTCGCTCGCTCTTTCTTATCTCGCGCAGATTAGCGATTGCTTGAAAAAAATTCGATTGAATGTAAATAAGATACGAATTGAACAGCTGAGATATATATATATATATGTGTGTGTGTGTGTGTGTGTGTGCGTGTGTGTGTGTGTGTACTTTGTTTGACTGATGAATTATATTTATTTGACACAAAATGCTCAAGTCAATCTATGGCACGTTGGGATTTTCGCGATCGAAATGTGATATCGAGTGCACATTGGTCTGTTATTAATTCTTCCACAATTCATAGTCATTACTATTTGTCTAAACGAGTGGAAGATTCCTCTAATGGAGAAGGACGTTGAAGTGCAAAGACTCGTGTTGTCGTGCGAGTAAAGAACTTCGTGAACATTACTACATTGAGTGCATTCCTAATGGACAATTAAAGTAATACCTCATTAAGGTGTAACCGACACCTCTCGCGCAATGGGCTAATCGTACGTTGTGGCTCTCTTCGAGGTACTCCGCCTCGAGTACTCGAGTACTCGTGTAGCTGCAAAAGGACGAGAGTGTTCCTCGTACCTGACCTCGCTATTCGCGCTTCAACTTTTATGCTCGCCGGGAGTCCCGTAATGGTTTTAGAGATTTCTTTCTCGGAAACGGCGCGAGTTCCTCGTTACGCGCGGATATAATTTCGCTCGCAGGAACTTCGAGATTTGCGACATTATTTACTGCGAGGACATTTAACGAGGATGGCGAAAGAATCGTCTTCGAAGAATGAATCGTGATCATTTTACAGACATCTTAAAAAATTTCCTATTGCGATAGTTTACTGCAATATAATTGTGGATAATATCTGCAAAGTTTTTTCGTAATTGCGGAAACAATAAAATCAAACTTGCGACAGGTGACGAAAGAAAATTATTAGACACTTGGAAAAATTTACGCAGCAATTTTCCAAATACGTCATTGAATAATTAACGCAATATATTTGTAGTAAAATCAGAAAAGAGAAAATATTAGGAAAACACGCAAGCGTAAAGCTAACATAAACGTACAAGAGCGGATTACTTGCTACATGTATCGCCTTATCTTTTAAAGTAGTATAATTGAAAATAACGCTTATAACACTCGATGTAAAGTGGCGTAAATGATAACCGGAGAACGAGAGAATATTGGAAAGACACGCGATCCCGCAACTAATGGGAACGCATAAAAGCCCACTGCTACAGGACTCCTGTATCTCTCAAAGTGGCATAATTGAATGAAACGCATTTACATCATTTGTGTCAACTGTAATAAAATCCAGCGCTCAAAATATAACGCTAATGTAAAGCGATATTGACGGTGAACTAAGAGGAAAATATAATAGCGAAATTGATGAGAATGCGTAAGAGCAATTACGCTTATTTTTCATATCTTGTTTTCCACATTATTTACGCTGTCGACAGAAAACAAAAAAGGGGGAAAAGACGAGAACGCGATGGTCGGTCCGCGCGCCAACCGGGATCGCTAACAGTTCGACATGATAGAGTCATATATAACCCACGACATCCATAATGCATTCAAGAGGCGCCCGGTAAAAACTGCTCTTGTTAAAGTGGCCTGTTAAGTTTGGTGTAGCGCATTCAGCTTCCTGCGCGACGTCGCTCGGCGAAGCTTTTTGCGAACGATAACGACAAACGTTCACCCCTCGGTCCGCCCCCCCCGGTTCTTCTTACGATTTGTCTCCCTCGTTTTCTTCCCGCTATTGGTACGCGACACCAATTATACCAGCACTTAGAACGGAAGCCGGAGCAGCTCGGTATGCGTCACTATTGCAATCGCGATTATCGCAGTCGCGACAGTGTCGCTTTTGCCCCGAGATGATTGTTCACTTACAGGGAAATCGGTTAATTTTTGTTAATCCTCGGTATTTTCAATAAGAAACTCCGAATGACGCAACATTTACCCAATGTACAATCAATCAAGACGCAATCGTGTATTTATTTCACAGAGAAATTTAAAGTAACAATTTTTGCAGAGCATTAAACATTTTCCTGTGCAATAAAAGTGACATTTTGGGGGGAGATAAATTTTAAAATTATTATTCTGAATTAAGTTGTGTGAAAGTAGCAATTTGTACATATATCCCACTTAAATGATCATTATGGATCTAATTAGAAAAAATTCTTGAATAATCTCATCAAGATATCCTTTAATCATTTTCGCAATAAAATAGATACGTCGCCTTCCGAACGGAATATCTCTTCGAAATATCATATCTCCTGCACAAAAGTCATTTCGGAAAAATTAGACAGTGAAAAGCTTATTAGCCCATTTCCATTAACCACCACTGACAGTTATTCCGGAGGGGGATGCGATACAGCCGATAATCCCGGAGCCCGTCGCTGGGCGGCGGCTTACGAAAATTATGAATACGGACGTCATTTATAACGCTCGAACGCTGCTACCCGCACGCATTTATCTGGATTGCGCGCGCAGGAATGAATTAACGACGCCCGCCCCGCGTCCAATGATGTTCTACAAAATATTTCGGACGATTCATCATTCCGTGGACGTAATTACCCGCCTCGGCCGTTCCAGCGGCCCGACGTGACGCTCGTTTGCCGAATAACGCGTCTCTCTTCCCCGAAAATTCCGTATCCGTTGATGAAAGTGGCAGCGGTCATATAAGGATTGCAATTGCCTTCTGCAAGATTTTGCATAAAAATATTCGCGTGAAAGTATTCGCGTGCTCAAGCATGCCTGCGCACGCAAAATTAATTAAGATCTGATTTTATTATATCGACCTTAAAATAAATTTTAAGCCTTACAGTTTGATACAATGTGTATGTCATTATAATCTAATATAATTAAATATTAATTTCTTAATTAAAAATTTGTAATTTTAATATGTGCAGCAATTTATAGTTCAGCCACACACAGAGTCTCTCTTTAATTAGGCTGATTTAACGTCGTATTATATTCTTTTATCATCACATGTTTGACTCTTCCATGTAAACCAAAAAGTTTACATGGAAGACGAACGGATTGTGTACTATCAGAGCAACACCGGTCGTTACGGCTCTTTAATTAGGCTGATTTAACGTCGTATTATATTCTTTTATCATCACATGTTTGACTCTTCCATGTAAACCAAAAAGTTTACATGGAAGACGAACGGATTGTGTACTATCAGAGCAACACCGGTCGTTACGGCTATGTAACCGTGCGTGCTTCAGTGGTCGGGTAATTAACAGAAATTAATTAGCAGTCAAGAAGAACATATTGATCGATTACGTGCGCGGCATAGCTAACTTCAACGAGCGACATGAAATCGCTATATTACCGCATGAATGGATGCGACATCGACACGTAACGACAGATTGTCCGGCTACGCGCGGATTCGAGGCGTTTCCTTTTGCAATCTCGAACGCGCGCGTATCGCGGTCATTTTACTTACATTAGAATACCTTAGGACCGTCTTCCCTCCGAGACAAGCAAATAACATTGTAACTCGAGTGTTAACTGCATTAATAATCCATTAGCTCGGTGACGCAAGGCAGTAAATTTCCAGCACGATTATGTTAATACGAAAATAAAATGTCACCGAATAGCAATAACGCGTAATTAGTAATACATTTGGTAAAAAGTTCGCGCCGTGCGTTGTCATGACCTACATGCGATGTTCTTAAACGTGAAAGAAAGTGGTAGCGGGTAGATCCGCGACTTTTGATTTCCGAATAGGTATTTAATTAGCAGAAATTAATTAGCCTCCCGGGAGAACATATTGATCGGTTACGTGCGTGAACTCGCCAGGTTTCCCCAGGCGACGCGCGAAACGGGGAACTGGCGGTGCAACGAGAATGGAAGACGTGATACCGATGTCTCGACTGATCCGGTCGACAATGCCGACGGCCCGTGCCTTTTTTGTACATGGTTGAACGTTAATTAGCGCTCGGAATCCACGCGATTCCCTCCTCGCCGCGTCGCGAAATCGTCATCGTTCCGCCGTGCTGGATGTCGAAAACACTTTTTCAACGGTGCCAGCACGATGTAGCCGTACAAAGTCGCGATCGATGTAACTTCGCATCTGGCCGACGTAGGACCGCCTCTACGAGATATCAATTACTCTTCCTCTCATACGAATCGCTTATTTTGAATGCGGCGCGAGATAGTGTGGCGTGTGTTATAGGGAAATAATATGTCTAATTGTAGAATGTGCGCGGGCGCTGAGAAGAGTTATTGGCAAGCCCACTGCGATTTTTAAGAGATGTCAATACCTCATTTGGTCTCTTGTGCGTCGCTTTTAAAATATACGCATTTCTAACGTCGGATATTAATTATCGCGGTGTAATATAAAAAAAAAACATTCGTTAGCTTAAGCCTCGCTACATATAATTTTGTTTCACACAGGATACGTTATTTCTCATATTTTAGTTTTAAATAAATTTTAACGAAGTGTTCAGCTTAAAATGGATTTGCAAACGAATGACAAGGTGCGCAAATGCTGTCGTATATAATCGCGCTACCGTGGAGAGGTGGCAAAACTTTACGCAGTATCAACTAATTGCATGCATATGAATCGATCGTAAACAACGACGGTCGATGATAATCATGCGCGCCGGATGCACGAGACCGGGATGATGAGTCGGTAATTAGACGCCGTTCGCTGAGCATTCGAACGCGATTTATTTTTTATGATTTAATTTGCGCCCTCTTTTCTCTCCGTGCTGCGAAACCGTAATCGCTTCATCACGCGAAACCTATGAAAACGCGTCTTGCCGAGACGTCGCCGCGCGCTCGTAAATTAACGACTAACGTTGCATATCCGAGGTTAATTATCATTCGATGAATGCACGAGGATGGTGGACTGGCGTTTTAATAGTACTGATACAAATGCCCGCCGAGTATCGTTATTAACGTATCTCTCTCTAATGATGCAGATAGTAGAGTAGCGCAGCGGAATTATGCTATTTTAATCTCCAGCTCTTCTCTTTTTAAAAAGAAATAGCTGATCAATTTGAGAGCGGGCGAGATCGAATCACGATGCTGAGTGACTTTCTAATAGAAGTCTTACATCTTTCGTTGAAAACCGGCTGTCTAAATAAATTTTTTGTAACAATATCGACTTTAATATTGATTGTATTTTCCTCAAATGAAATTATGATTACAGAGCTCACTTAACATGTCAATTTATTTATATTAAAATTATTCACGCGAAGGGATAGGAAGTCTAATCCTATCAGAACGCACGTCTTCTCTTTGATTTCAGGAGACTTAAGATTGCCGGGACCCGGACCAGGCCCGGTTAGATGTACCCTCAGAAAGCACAAGCCGAATCGGAAACCGAGAACGCCGTTCACGACGCAGCAGCTGTTATCGCTTGAGAAAAAGTTTCGCGAAAAACAGTACCTAACGATAGCTGAAAGAGCGGAATTCTCGTCGTCTCTTCACCTCACAGAAACGCAGGTGAGACGATTGACATGCATTAGCTCTTTTAGAATTGAAAAAGTCTCATTTCGTAACGACTCCGAGCGGAATACGTTCAGAATGTACGAAATAGAAAAATAATCATTTTAATAAAACTGCTGTTAATATGCAATTAATGTAGATCGATCATTTAACATAAAATGCATAGAAAATGTACTTTTTGCTTGTTATCTGATAAATATAAGATGAAAAAAAATTAATATTGCACATTAGCTTTAAGTCAAGAAATAAATATACGCAATTGACTGATATTGAATCAAATGTAGGGTATTCTTCGATTAAGGCGAGCACATTAATAAAAATTGTTAGAATAGTCTGTTTATATTTACTTTATTAAACGATGATAAACCAATGACATTAGCGTGCTTTTAAAGCGACGCTATCTTCGTGCCATAAATTAATATTTATACATCTTTACGCTCGAGTTAACGTTTAATTGCAAAATTATCTCTCATGAATATTATTACTATGTCATCTGTGCTTTTGGACTATCGTGATTCTTTGCCACGTATGTAACAGAGTAGGCTATTATCGCACCGGTTAGCGTGCTAAGATACACTTTGCGCATTCGTTACAATGCATCAGTCGAAATGAAGCTACGTCGCACATTCATTTGCTTAGATAAGCTACGATTACCCCGCCATCTCTTCGTGTTGTTTAAGTCGCCAAACTGTTTCTTCGATCGCGCTCTCCTCTCTCATTATTTACCTTGGACAAAGAGGTATGTCTACAATTCAAATCGTGACACTCGCGTCGTGATATCCATCCTTATGATCACACAAAGTAATTTATCACTTAATTCTTTTATGAAGGCGAAAAGGAAATATAGACGGTTGATACCCTTTTTTCATTTATTAAATGCTCATTCCTAGAATCAATTTTCATACGCAGAAATATATTATCAATCTTGATGTTACGTTCCATTTTCATTCTTAGGTTTAATTTAACCGAAATCTTTAGTTTCCGACGGTTTATACCAAGTGAAATTTACGTAAGTTTAGTTGGATGTGCGAGTTGTTGCGAGTAATTTGAAAACGTCTGTTTAAATCGGAACATTTTTGAAAACATTTTAACGATATTTTTAAATGTTTTCTAGAGAACGTTCACGTGCGCTTTAATTATTCCATTCATGTGTATTGCTGAAAATGAGCGTTAAAAGCTTCATCGATGTAAAACAATTTTGACATCCTACACTCTTGTCCTCGTGCCGAAAATACCGCAAATTAGCCATCGATTCAAAGCGACAGCTGCGCAAATAGTCGTTCGCGATTCGCGAACGACTGTGCAAATAACAATTAAACGCGATTTAGTGTTGACCCGACACATCTGCGCGTATAAACTCGAGCGTTAGGCGTGTCCGCTTGTGATGTCTTATGACATTGAGGATTTCTCGATATGTTGATAATTTCCTGCTGTGGAAGCACGCTGGTGTTCCGCCGTTTTGTCTAACGACGCGCTAAATGGCTCACGTGCATTTTACGCAGAAAATCTTTATTTGCTCTCGATCGTTATCTCGTTTGCGATACGTTAATTAATAGATTATTATGTAATTTTATTAATCGCAGATTCTCAGTAGCTCGTACAGAACGTGCTATTTGTGTGCTATCATATCGATTATAAATCTTTAGTCACTGATGTTAAATACGTCGACTAATAATGACACTTATATAATGTTTGCATATATATAATGTTGCAGGCGTGTCGTGCGATATAATACAACACGACAGTCTATGATTTCTCACGTTATTCAGTGCTTTACGAGCCAGTATTTTTAACGATTCGAACAACGAGGAAAAAAGATTTTCCAATTACTGACTAATTTTAGATTAATTTTGTTGCAATATGTTAAATAACGTTAATATAGTAATTATCATAATCGTAACAAAAATCTTAACTCGTAATTAAATTTGATTCAAGAGATTTGTAGTTTATTTTAAAATACTATTTATACTAAAATACTATCGAGGCTTCATAATATCATTAATGTTATAAAAATACTTAAAGCCTATTACATTTCAAGCTAAATATAATCACTCGAGAAATACTTGAAAAATTAATAAAGAAGTGATATACAAACGACTTTTGTATACTGTCAGCTCGTTCGTTATCGCTCTGATCGAAAATACTGTAATGTTCCAGGTAAAGATCTGGTTTCAAAATCGAAGAGCCAAAGCGAAGCGGCTTCAGGAGGCGGAAATAGAGAAGTTAAGACTATCCGCGAGGCCCCTGCTGCACCCCAGTTTCGGATCGGGGCTAATGTTCTCCGGGGTGGGCCCGCCTGGTACCCCGGGAGTACCTCCCTTCATTGCAGCTGCTATGGCTAGGCACACCCATGCCGCAGCGGCGGCAGCCATGTTCATGGGGCCGCCTGGGCACCGACCTTAATAATGATATGCCAAGATATAATACGCGTGTAATTCGAAGTCATTCTTGATATCATCGTTTGAAGACCAGTTCACAAACTGGGGATCCGATGAGATGCAAGATCTATGAATTGTCAAGAATTCATGGATACGGAAACCTGCACGTCTATTCAAAAATCCGAGGGAGAAATCCAAACTCCAGGAATTTAACTCCAAGGACGATAATCTGGAAAACTATTATGGAGAACCATCTGAAAATTAAGAACTGGAGAAAGTGAAGGTAGTGATCGAAAAATCTAAGATCTAAAAGCTCGAAGATCTAAAAAGGGATCAAAAATTTGCGAATTGAAGAATCAAGAGAGCAAGGGCTAAAAATTTTAGAAAAAAAATTTAAGATTCCGAAAACTCCAGAATCCGGAAGACCAAAGAAATTTAATAAAATAATCAATAATAAATCCGCAAAACAGATTTTAAGTGATTTTTTTTTTTATGCGAAGAGGGAAAATTGCCTGGCAGTCTTTGATCGCTTTTACTTATTAGTCTACCTTCCGCCCGAGTTTAATTATTCAATCTTTCATCGATGTCGAGGATATTGGAATCCATCACTCAGCATTGGAAGTCAAAACTAGGAATGATTATGTATGTGTAGTGGCCATACTCGCGCGTTAATCCGGACACACAGTTTATCTCCAGAAGGGTACCGAAAATCTGAATTTCAATACGTTAAGTCCGAAGCTATCGTTCGGGAGACCTGTAGCTCGAAGAAACATCGTTGCATAATTTTCTCGGGACAATGGAATACGTATATATCGGCGCCTTGAAAGGCGTACGAAACTTTGATCTCAAGAGAAAGCACAAGTGTACATAGTGTAAATAAATACGCGTTCGTTCGGTAATTATGGATGTACGTATGTATATACACACGTGTACAGAACGCTTCGATTGTCCTCAAGAAGAGGAATCGCGAGGAATGGGCGTTCGAGAGTTAGTTTTAACATTTTTTTGAACCGCGTTGGACCTAGCGCATGTTTCATTCGCGGATGTGTTTTTAATGTGGACGAGAGAATGCAGCGAATGTGCGAGGTACGTTTAAACAGTTCCGAGTCTGAGAGCATTAAAAGAGAAAAGATCAACGTCGAAATTAAATATAATAGTTGTTTCTTTGAAAATAATTCCTTATATTGAAGAAAATGAATCTATTCGTTTATAAATCTTTTCTTTAATGCCTCTGTTGCGAAATTTTTAAAAATTGCATTAGAGACATTGATGTTTCTGATAGCTGCCATAAGTAAAGGATGAACTATTGATTCCTCATCGGCAAGTATGCAGTTCACCTAATCTCAATATTTCAGACTTGTTGAATTTTTTTTTTATGCAAGAAGAATCAAGTGTAAATTATGTATCAACTTGTGTCAATTGTGAATTGAGGAAGTCGGAATCGCTCATAGACAGTAAAAGCTACGTTACAAAGCTAACGTTGTGGCGTGGTTCGTACCTTGCGCCTTGTATAAATGTAAGATGATAATTTATCCATGGAAGTATATTATATAGCGAAATAAAAGATTTCAGTATTTACGTTTTTTCCGTCGATCTTTTAACCCTCGGTGAAACATTCACAAACTTTGTCGTACAGATGAACACGGATAGACTGTGCTAGAATAAAAATTTTATTTTTTTAAGTTTTTAAAATTAATAAAACAAATTCATAAAAAGCAATTCCCTGGAAAATCAAAAATAAGAGGTTATCAATCCAAATAGGTTTTCGCAATTAAACTAATTTGCAAATAATATAATTGTAATTGATTGATCATAACTTTTCAAATACGGCATCATACTGAGGTAGAACAAAGAAAGAAAAAAATACGCGCGGGCGATTTGCCTTGACGCGATTGTATCGCACAGTCATCGACAGGTCGGCTTCATATATGGCAAGTGGTCGATAAGGCGGTCGAAAGTGTCCGCCAGATAATTAGAAATATGTTAATCCGCCATGGCTGCTAATTGGTTTTTGACTAAATTTTTAATTAAGTCTTAAGCCTGGGCGGCGCGCTGATTTATCGAGGAGAGGGCCCGCGACTAATTATAAAATATATATATAGAGGAGACGGCACTAACACACATACCTGCGGCGGGCCGGCTCGTTTGCCGTTATCATATTTGTGCGTTGTGTCTTCGTCGTGTGCACCTGTCCCGTTTTATGGTGTGTGGCCGTAGGCGCCCGCAGCGCCCATTCTTTTTTCGGCGACGCGCAACTTTCCAAGAGAGACGCCGTACCTGATAATTGCCATGTCATCTCCGTATTTTATGCAATCGCACGACATTCGAAGACGTCAATAGCTCGCGATGCAAGATTTATCAATATTCCTGGATAACCGATTTACACTCGATTTCCTCTTACATAAGCTTGATTTGTGAAGATTATTTGCTTATATAGTACTGAAAACATTTACGAGAATAGTTGCAACAGCCTCTGTAACGGCGACAGTGACGACAATTCCTTAATAAGGCAAAGAAAATTAGAAAGACGAATCTTCTCAATCAAATTTAAAAAAAAATGCATTTAGATTTATAGATCTTCAAATCTTTCAATCTGTAAATCATTGAATCGCGCATTAAATTATCGATTAATTGAGAATAACCGAATTCTTCCGTCAAATCAGGGATTGAACACGAGAAACATGAACAACGAGAACATATCAGGAACCAATCGTCATGGAACAGGTGGCAAAGCGCAAAGCGATCCTTTAAGAACGACAACTCTCCGTTAAAGGCTTTACAAACAGGCGCCAGATATTCACCACCCGTGTAGATCGGAAGCTGTTCAGAGTCCCTCGTTTTCTCCTTCTCCTTGCTTATGTTATCCAAAGACCGCCAGCCGCCTCCGCTTCTCGGCACGGTCTCAGTCGGCGCTCCCATATAGATGAAATTTATGTACCGAGCCGACCTATCCTACGCATACAGCCACATTCAGCGCGGATGACAATTAATTAAAGAATAATTTCTTGTCTTCGCAATATACGCGGAGGAGCGTCGCCAGTTGGCGTCCAATTATGCTCTCGGACCGAAGCGGAATACCAAGCAGATCCGTCGACGACATCGAACGCCACGCACTTCGCCCGGCGAGTGCGCTCGTGAAGCACCCTGTCGCAAGCGGCCGCTAACAATGTGATTCATAAAACGTAAGTCGCGCAAGAGAGGAATAACGTCTGCGTCTTCATTACGCGAAACAATGGATTTCAACTTCTTCTTCTCTCTTTTTCGATCTCGGAGCATTGGCTTCGAATTAGATGTCAGAAAGATTTCAAGTTGGAAAGCCTTCAGCATGAAACAGAATTGAATCTTCACGTTTTTGAATGTTCATGATTCTCGATTTTTAACCATCTTTAAAAAGAAAAAGATAATTGTATTTTATTTATTTATATCACGTTCGAGTTTTATCTTATTTTTTACTATACATCTGGAAAACTAGCGTACAGATAATACAGAAATATACGAACGTATTGGAAACAAATAAGTTACAAAGACATTAAAGAATCTTTTTATTTTCTCAATATTTATTTGTTGATTATATACAATGTACGCGATCCCATTCCTATTTCTATTCAGAGAACAACGTTTTTGATGTATTTTTTTTAATAACTTCGCTGATGCTACGAAGTCAAATGCACTCGTCAGAGAGATTCAAGAAACAAAAATAAAACGTACGTGTTGGATGAGATGGACCAAAGGGACAGGAGCGAAGGAGAGAAGTATTCACGGTTAAAACGTGTGCATCGAAAGCAGGTCTACACTCATTCAGTTTATCCAAATTAATTGGTCGTAAATTAAGCGGCCCGGTCTGACGAGCGGGCGAGCGATCGCGATGAAGAAAACGAGACGGTGCCGACTGAAGCTTTGAGAGGAACGGCTGAATATGTAGCTAGAAAAGAGACAAACGAAAGAAAGATCGAAGAAGGATAGATGCTGAAAAACGAAAAAAAAGAGAAAGAGAGAGAGAAAAGAATAAGACGAAAGATTAAAAAAACTAAAAGAGTGAACTAGAAAAGGAGGGACCGTTCGGAGGACAGTAGCGCATCGACACACCATTATGTGGCGGCTCTGGGACTAATTTATACAAGGGAAAGACGAAGACACCACGGAAAGTCAATCGCGCGACCGAAAGGGAAGGAGACCTTGGTGGCATTATTCAAGGGAAGGAGCCTTCATCCTAATTGGAAGCCTGCCACTGTTTCAACCGAGTGTACCGGTACTCGAATTCGTATCTTCCGCCGGAGAATCCGAAACGGGAATTATTTCGACGAATAAAGCAAATATTACAATTATCTTTAAGAGATGTGTTGTTGTTTTAGATGTGCGATAATTGTCTAAATTTTATTCTTATGTTTCTTTATCTTTTTTTCCTTTTTTTCGATAGTTATTCCAATTAGATGAAGATTCATATGTAATTCCAGTGTTTTAAGTTTCTGCGCTAATTTTTATACAGATATTATTTGAATTTGTGATATTAAAGAGTAATGCGTACGTTTAAGTGCGTGTCTTGTAATATTTTTAAGGACAAGAACTGTGTCTCGGAAATGCGTCCCGATAAAATCGTAGAATAACCGCGTCGTCGCTCGAAACACCATGAATCGGGCTCATCGGTAAGTGAGAACGCTGATCATGTGCCATTGCCGGTAATTGCCGGCAAGATGAATCGAGACGAAATCTCGTTTCCGACTTCGTAGGAAATTTACGAAGCCGATCGAAGCATTTACGGCGAGAAAGTTATCCGCTACGGCCGCAAGAAAGTCGCGGCCGATGCAAACGCGTCACGGCAAACTCTTCAAAAGTACCGAGGAACCTCCTAATTAGGTACAAGCTCGATGGCTGTTCTTACACGTATTAAGCAATAGAATGAACGCGAAAGCGGCGAGTAAAATTCATAATTCGCCTCGTCACATCCGCGTTCCTTCCCAGAAATTTTTGTTTGTTTGAACACACAAAAATACTTTATTCGCGAAATTATCTTAACATTTAACTTAACTAACTTGCATTGAAATTTGCTAAATGCTTTGCTTGCATTTCAGTGCAAATTTCCAAATTTTATTGTGCAGACATAAAAAACGACCTCATAGAAAAAAATCCTAGTAATCGATATTTAATGTCAAAGAGAATTAAAATAAAATAATCAGATTAAAGAATAAAAATAATATGCGATACTTAATGATAAATTTATAATGTTTGATTCATATAACTTGCAAATTCGTGGATCTCTACGTCCATCATTACCTAGCAATTTTATCGCTTTTAACATCAAAATCGCGCGACAAGGTGACAGAATAACTGTATTAATCGCCGGCACTTTTCCGGGCGCGAAAACTCGCGAGGCGTTTTACACGCGAGGCGATTGTCGAGCGGCATGCTAGTTTAAGTAGGTGTTTCACCGGCTCCCGGCATTCCTGGAGCAATTAGCGCGGCGACGCTCGCGGCGTGGCGCGGGTGGCGGGCGGACGGAAATCACTTTAATATCTTTCTACCTCGACGGCCGGTAGCGTGACCGGTTTGTAAATACGATGAAATGACATCGCTTTATGAATTGTCGGCGTAAATGTTCGTTTTTTCCTCCGATTTCGCCGTAGAAACGACGGCGATGCTGCGCCGATTATCCCGCATAGACGCAGGCGCGATGAAAAACGAAAAGATCATAATTATTTCCAGCGACTCCACCTTACCACGGAGAATGCTGCTACTATTAATTGCCGAACGGGACTCATTCCTTATGAATATAGATGAAGAGAGAGAGAGAGAGAGAGAGAGAGAGAGAGAGAGAGAAAGAGAGAGAGAGAGAGAGAAATATATCCTCTTTTTTTTATTTCTCGCCGATCGCAGAAGGAATCGAGTTACATTTAACGACATCGTCTTCAATCTTCAAGTTTATATTTGCTGAAGCATAATTTATCATTAAATATTGATTTAATATGTTTGAATAATGTATTTATCTAATAGATCTACTAATAAATTTCTAAATATTCATATTACCAAAAATATAATATTTCACTGATGGTTTTAAATTATTCAATCTTTTAATCAAAAGCTAATTAACTAAATTTACGAATTAAAAATTTGAGTTTAATTTGTCTCTCGGTATTTCTTAACATTATATTTATGTACATGCCATAATATATATTTTTTTCAGTAAATTTTTATGATGAGTTTGAAGACTGCATTTTTTTAAATATTATCTATCATTATTTGATGAATAAAAAATCTTTCATACAATTTCCGCGCGAAAAGGATCAATTGTTTCGGAAAAATGACGCGACAATCTCGAGCGGAAATTTTGGGAATACACAAGCGGCAGATCACGTTCCCGACGTGGCTGACAAAAACGACAGCAGAATCCTGGGGCAATTAGTCGATATTTTAATGCGCAAAAAGCCGACCCCTCGTTAAATCCTTTCGCAGCGAAGGACCGAACGTCACTTCCCAAAAGGCCATTGAGAAAAACGGACTCGGACACCGGGATCGATGCGGCACCTTGTTAGCGCAAGGATTCCCGGGTTGACAGCTTCGAGCAAAAATAACACGGACGTTAACCCGTTTCCACGGCTACGAGGCATCACGCGAATCGACCGACCGTTTCGATTCTCGTCGAGATGCTCCAGTCTGCCATGAGTTTATCAATGAGACGAATTCTCACAAGCAATTTTAATTTCATGTGTTCGATTTGCATTTCTGATGTGTTTTCAGATAAATCAAAATTAGTCGAGCGAAAAAGATATATATGTAAATATACCGATATACGAGTATACGCGATCTAAAAAGAGATCATTAAGCAATGTAAATTTGTCAAATAATACAAATATTATTTATAATTAAAAAATTAAAGTATTAATAATAAAAAATCGAAATCTTATCCAAACTTTATACGAATAATGAACTTCATTAGTACACGTATTTTGATTATTCGCTCAATTATCCACTAAAATTAATTTAAGTTATTTATGAAAAAGTTATCTATAAGTAAATAATGAAGTTAAGATAAAATATTAATATTTCGTGTGGGCGCGCTTATTTTCTGCGTCTTGTTTTACGCTCAATTTTAAAACAAAGCACATTTTAGTTATATCAATGAGCCGATTGTACGTACGTGGGAAGCGCGTGCACTTATCGGATTCCAATTAAGTAGGCGATCCTCCCGGCACAACAGCAGTTACGCCTATAGTCCTACCTACTTGGGTGTGCGGAAGTGATCGCGGAGAGCAAGAAATAATTAGAGCTTTGGAGCGAGAGCAAAGGGGAAGTACCGGTCCCAGCGGGGACTTCCTTAATTGACCTCTGTTTACATGCGCTCCCGTGCTCGCTTACACACGTCGCCTACAGTTTATCCGATCGAGCGCGAGTCGCGAAATGGGAGTGTGAAATTCGCGTTCACGTTAAAACACGGCCGACGCGATCGAAACGATAAATAAATCGTTAAATCAGAATCATAAAATTTTTTTTAATTCGTAAATGATTATGTATATGTACGATTGTGTGTATACGACGAGACTGTTATTTTTTAATATCTGCTCAATCTACTTGATTTGACAGTACCAGTTTGATTTTTGCTGTCGATTTAGCTCGAAGTATCATAGAACAATTAATTTTCAAATCGTTTTATTTTACTCCCTTTTTTAACTCCGATATTTGCAGTTTAAGATGTTATTTTAGGATGCTTTTTCTATCGACATTCCGTATTTATTGCTCGAAATGGTGGAAGAGTCGAAAGACTACGAAGGATCAGGTTTGTACTACAATCGCCTCCGGCTGTATTATCCGGCTCGGTCCTCCGAACGCGGCCGCCCTTCGTTCCCAATTCCGATCCAATTTGATGCACGGTAGCTTCAAGAGATACCACATAAGGGGGCTACGGGAGTAAATGGTAAATAACTGAGCCGTCCCTACACGGACCAGCCACGAGCGGAGAGAGCCTAATTAAACGATGTACAATTTATAACACCAGCTAGAAGGTCTAATGGCTCGCGTTCTTGGAAACCCGTTGGTTCCACCGTAGGACCACACCTAGCCGATCTTGTGGAGAGATTGTCATCGGCTCTAAGGAATGACGACGTCGCCTCGTTCACGATTCGTGTTGCGCCGTAGCCTCTGACATAGTGCGGAAGAATCCGCGCAACGAACGCACGCATCGTCGGAATTAATCGTTCGCCCTTAATTATCATCGGCGCTTTCTAAATTTCTTGTCGATCTCATCCTATGGTGATCTAATCGATTGTGCGAGGAAATCGAGAGAGAGAGAGAGAGATTTTATATTAATTTTGATTACATTGTTAAATATTAAAGGAGCAAATTTAAATCAATTCCTTGAGTTAAATAACATTTTGTTCTTTTTAATTTCCATGTGTGTTAAAATGTATTATTTAATACAAAACATGTGGTTAAAAAAGCAATCATATCTAATCAACTTATTTCTATGGTTGAATTGCTTAGTTTCCAAATAAACAAAATCCATATTAACACATGCACTTAGTAAATAATAAACAAATTTGAGTCAAATTTAACAAATTTAGAAAGAGTTGAACTGTTCAACTCTTATTTTAGTTAAATTAACGACAAATTGAGTAGAAGCAATGGCGGCTTATGAAATGATTAAAAATGATTGAGTATACAAAATGGATATAAATTGACATTACGAATTTAACAGTGTAATATAGAAAAAAGACTGAACAATAAGAAGCATAATCAATCACTCCTTTATCTTTATGATGTACAATTCTAAAATATTAGAAGTATTAGTATATTAAATATTTTAATAATTTATTTATTCTCTGCCTTATGCAGAGATAACTATGAAATCAAGTAAAAAAATCAAGCGAAGCACGCAGGTGTCGATGCGAAGTTCGCGTTTGAGTTTATCGCGAACGAAAGATATGCGATAATGCATCAATTTATTCTTAACTGAGGACGATTTATGTAACTGTATAAAATATCCAAGGATAACGGAATAGAGAAAAACAGAGAGAGAGAGAGAAGATTATTTTTCCATCTCAAACAGATTTCTCTCCGGCATCGGGATTGCAACTTTATTATCATCGTGCAACGGAATGCGACTGGCGATGACGTCCTTTAATTTTACATTATTGACGAGCGTGTCGATTAAACGGGACCGCTTATTGGTCATTCGTAAGCCCATCTAATGATCCGCGTCGGAATGCCAGTACCGGGCGAGTCTTCAGAGCGAAAATTAAGAACTCGGCGACGTGAGGCACAGCTTACGCTGATAAAAATGCCGGCCTTATCTCGATCGGCGAAACCGAAATTAGTAGCTGGCGGGCGCCCGCACTCCATGAAGAAGCAGGTAAACTAAATAAAACGCAAAACTTATACTCACAATTAGAGAGATATCTCTTTTTCCCCCTTCTGACACTCCCTTCCGCTCCCTTTACCTCTTCCCCCCTTGTCACTAAATGCCAGCGAACGTGCATGTGGCGAGCAGTAAAATAATCAGATTTAATACGTGCAATTATTTTCGTTACGCGAATGCGTAAATTAACTCTCGCATTATTTTTGCAACGTTTTCAAGTTGTTAGAACTCGATATAATCGCGTTCGCAACCTGCGCGAGATCGAAACCTTCACGTCGAATCTTACATGATTATTATGGCGAAGATAATTTATACAGAGGAATTTCTTATTTGTTAGTTGTGTTAAAAATTTTTTCTCAATGTATATATATATATATATATATATATATATATATATATATATATATATTAACTATTTGAATTAATTAATAAATAATTGCAAATAGTTTTGTATTTTGAATTGTGCTTAAAATCTCGAGACTTGTTCTTAATATCTCTCTTGATATAAAGAAAGATGATTATTAATTTATGTTGCTCTTTCTATAATCATCACGCCATTACGTACTATCGCTATTGAGTTGCAGCCAATAACGCACGATGTAGAAAAGAAGCATCTCACTGTTGACGGGTTATTTCGTGTAATTTATCGCAATCACGCGATAGCCGACATTGGAATTATTATCGCGTCGCACCGTAAGATAAATTGAGAACTCCGTGGTCCGTGGATTAGCGTCGGCTTTCCTGATCCTCGCAGGCAAAAATTCCAGCCTTATCTCCGCTGATGAAGTCGAAATTAGTAGCCGGCTACCGTACAAGTCCCGCGTGGAATTGGTGGTAGTAATGGCGGAAACGAAGAACGGCGTTCACCATGCTGCTAACGATGACAAGTATCGCGATCGTTTCTCTAGTCGCGGCAACCGATGATATATTTATGCCATTGAAACTACGTAAGAGGAGGAAGGTCTAGAAATATTTCTAAAAATTAAATTATATCCTTTTATCCGAATTGATGTTTTAGATCAATTCTCTAATATCGAATAGTTAAGAAAGAGAAGAAAATATAATTGAATTGTCAAACGGAATATAAATATATTGATTATAAGTATTATAAGTTGCGTAAAATAGCAACTGAATCTTCTTGCTCAAAATAGCCGACAGGTAGTTAAGATTAAATTCTAAAGTTTATTGATTTTGAGAATTTAATAGGCCGATAAAGTTCTTACGCTCTCCTCGCGCGCCGTCGTAATCTCTTAATTAGCGTAAATCTACCTACGCGCGATTATCCTAATTAGCATAGTGGCGGATCCGTCTAATTTTCAAATGGTGTAATGGCGCCGGTGAACGGTAGCGCACACCGACGGTGTTAATACCAGCGGTGGTAATAACAGTGGTGATAGTATTGGTCGACGATTGGCGACAGCGATTGAACGTGGTAGCGATCGTAATGGCGGTAGAGCAACGTGCCGGTGAACACACGCATATGCACGTGCACACACATGCCTAACGAGGTAACACAGACCGCCTTGCGGGGTGCGCAGGGCGAGCTCCGTTGGACATCCGTAAGTGTTGGATTCTCGGCCGTTGTTAAGTAAATTGGGTCCCAACCGGTTTCTTATTTCGTGGCCACTGTCTTACTCTCCGCGATCGTACTCGGAGCACTCACGGAGAGCAAGAACCGCTCTCCGCGGCGTCTTCGGCCGATCGGTTGAGTTCCCTTCTTCGGGTTCGCAACTCGAAAGTCCCAGGGCCGTATACGAATCGCGGAACCTCGCTGGTCGACGTAGTCGTATATTTCCGCGAGTCCAGCCCGAAAGAGAGAAGAGAGACCGAAATCAATTTGCATACCGTGATAATCGTGAGTCGCAAAAGTACTTATATGAATACTTAAGCGTTTTGTCATTCACATCCGTCATACGTTACACCTTGCAACCTGGAATTTATAAACGCTTGACTTTTAAAATAATTTAATTTCTCAAGGAAGTTAATTAACAAGAACATGTGTATATATATATATATATATATATATATATATATATATATATATATATATAATGCTGATTTCGTAACTTTTAATTTTTGTACAGTTCATTTATAAATTATCTTGCCTAGTCGTAGCACCACTTGCTAATTACATTTGTAACTCATTAACTAAAGAAAGTGTATACTGAATACAATATACTGAAATATATGAGTGTCTACCTAAATATAACAAGATTAAATGCATTGTTTATAATAATAAAATTCTGTCAAGTAAAAAATTAATATATGTATTTAAAAAAATCACGCGAAGGATACCCAGAATGCAAGCAGGCTTTTTAGATCAATGATATTCAAGATTTAATTGTGAGTATATTGACTCGATGCATACCGGTGTTCACGCCTGTTGAAATAAATTGCCTTCCATTTTCTTAATGGAGATTGAAAAACGAAAGCGATAGGCGTAAACGCCGACATACGTCAAGTCAATGTCCAGAGTTACAAATCTTGGACAGCACTGTTTTAGATATGTCGTATTCACGTATAAACTGTTACACACATAAACCTCTACTATTTACGCGTGCGAGCGTGTCTATTTAGAAGTGCACCACGAGAAGAATTTCTTTTGTTTTAGCTCAGGCAAACGAAGGAGGCTTTCACAAGATCTCGGCAGCCGATATAGCCGCTTTTTGTCAATTTATAAGGATTTATACTAGCGGCACGCAGATACGCTTGTTCTTCCCTGCACCCTGCGCTCACCTCCGCAACTTGAACGAAGGGGTGGTCCTCGGACTCGACCGAGGGTAACGAGCCTTCCTCGAAATGCTATCGGTAGATCAAATCTTGATAAATAACGGCTTACTTGTTAACGAAACCGAATATAATTATAGGTAAATAAAGAAATTACAAAATTGATTTTAAATAAATTGAAATTATAAGACAAAGATATACATTTACAGAATTTATTGAATTTCATTAAGGCAAATACGTTCTTTACGAATAAAACGATTATTCGAGTTACGTGCGTTAAATTATTCGGAGAATCATTCGTGCATGATAATTAAACAATTACCTTCATCGACGTGACCCCTCTTCACTACACGTGAACCTCTCGCCGTGACCGCCCCCTTTCGTCCTTCTCTCGTCCCTACCCGCTGGTGATTAACGCTATGAAACGGTCGGAGGAGGATGAACCGGAGCGAAAGTGAGAGGAACCAAAAAGAAGCGACCGAAGCTCACCCGACGTGGCGAGAGGGGCAAGTCCTATCTTAATGATATTGTAGCCGGCGTGCACGCGCGCAGGCTTGCTCTAATTGCGCCACTGGAGCGGCCATGTTACCCGTACTCGCGAGTGGGACGAGGAAGGCAGATTCTTCCACCTCGGCGATTTCGGACGTGTGTCTGTAGACATGTGAACGCGCAAGTTTCTCTCTTTCTCTCTCTTTCCTTGTCTCTCTTTTTCACCCCATCTGTGTCCAGCAGGGAGAAACAAAGAGGACGCGTGTCGGTGAGACGACCGTTGTGTCTGGAAGAGATCCGGAGACCGCGCAGAACGAGTAAATCCTCTGAACTGGAGGAGGACCGCGATAAAGGCAAACGAGGGGAACATTCATGGTGTACTCGTAAATACTCGCTTGCGAGAGAGTCTGCGTGCTCGTCGACAAGGGAAGGTAGACGAGAACGGGCGATCGCGAGCGAAATGTTGTCGCGTCTGAAAAAGGGCAGAGAAAGATAGAGGGTGAGTGGGAGGGTAGGGTGAGGGTAGGAGAGAGAGAGAGAGAGAGAGAGAGAGAGAGAGAGAGNAGGAGAGAGAGAGAGAGAAGATTGAGAGAAGGGGGAGAAGGGTATGGTGAATGGAAGGGTCGGAAAGGGGGGACGAACGGTGGATGGAGAAGAGAGGGGGCTCGCCGAGGTAAAAACCTGGAAATGCAGCATGGCGGTCGGGAATCGGTAGCAATTATTACGAAAGGACGACAGTTGAATGCGAATACTCCCGGCCGGAGAAGACGGCAACCCGTGGATCTCGTGCCACCTCGTAGACCACGGGTGGCGAATCGATGGGACAATTAACGGGAATGTTCGGCGAGGATTTGTTAACTTTTTATCACCGTCTAAATCCATGCTCACTATTTGGACGTAATCACAGAATTTTATGGCTTAACAATAGCTTCACTCCCGGTTAAAATGATGCTCCAACGATTTAAAAACGATTATAAATCGCGTAACAGGAGGATAAGTCATTGCTCGCATATTTATCTTATTTTCACACGAAAGAACGGTTTTATTGAGGTATCTAAAAAGCTTAGCTATAGATACAGATCTGAAAATCATTTTATTAGACTATAAAAAAAATTACGTAATACTCAAGCTGGTTGTTAAAATGATATCACAATTTTTTGCAAAATTGCTCATCATGATTAAATTTTTTGCATAATTATTTTTTTGAATGTACTTTTCCGCACACATGTTCATGTGACAGATTTTGATGGTCCAATATAATTATTTTCAGATCCGTATTTAACTCAATTTTTAGATATTGATATTGATTTTTAAATATTGAGATTTGCAGCATTTGTTCTTTCGATGCACGCAGAGCGGACCAACAAAATACGTTCGCGCTTAGCGTGATACTAAGTAAAGGTAAAAATACTCAGACTTTACTGATGACCGACTTCAGCTAACGTTTTATCTCTGCTTTTCCCCAATCGTAACATTCTTGCTACAATATACGCAGAGAAAATAAGTTGACGCCAGCCAAGTATTTGGCCTAATCGGCTCTTGGTAATTGTTAATAGAAGTGAACGCGCCACTTTGATGCACATCTCCGTTTGCAGAACAGTTATCAGTGTTAACTCGTAATGCTGAACGTCGGAACTTTCTCGAAATCCGGTACGACTTGGCCGAGCTTGCAGCTCGCCGAGATAACCGAATTGTTTAGACGTAATGCCTCGTCGACATACTGGCACATTGTCGGATAATTGCGACGTCGAAGACATTATCATTCATGGCTCGCTGAAATCGACAAATATTACGGTTCAATTAACCGAAAATTTACGTGCGCAGATTTTAATTGAATCTCACGCGTTTTCGTGGCTCGAACAGAAGTCCGGAATAATAGGCTAAAAAAATTAAAATTCCTGAATATAATTATATACAACTTAAACAAAAATTTATTTGTTGACAGATAGAAAAACAACAAGACGTTCAGTTAAAAAAGTTTTTTCGTAACTCCGACATAAGCGCTAAGTAACAAACCGAAGGAAAGAGAAGTCTTGAAAATACGAAAGTATTCCGCAGAAGTTGAACGAGATTTAATTTGGCGGAAGCAGAAATAAAGCGATATACTCGCACATTTGCGGCGTCGGATGCGTTCGCGTCTGAGGCCGCGCGTTTGCAATATCTTTTTTTCGTTTTTCATTAAGTGCGATACGTGCCGCACAATTATTACATTAGCTGCTCGCAAAGCCGGAGTCCGTGTGGGCTTAGCAACGACTACAACATTGGCGCGCGGAGGTTGCGGCGGGTGTGAGTTAAAATGGGAGGGTTGTTCAGGGCAAACAGCCACTTTGGCGCAGGCGTAACCACTGCCAGTCAATATTAACCAACGAGTCGGATTCGAGACGTCGGTGTCACCGGCGTGCAAAGAGCCGCATGGTGAACGAAAGCCTTCTTGCAACAAAACAGAAGCCGAAACAACTTTACTCAAGCTTCAAAATTGTTCGAATAATAAAAGCTACGTTATTTCGGAAGCTTAAATGATTCAACAGAATAATATCTAATTAAAAAGAACGGTAATTATATCAAAATTCGATAATATTATTTTACTTTATTCTGTCGCTTTACTAAATCGATATCATTTTATGTTCTCTTTCATTATTGTTTACAAGTTTACAATTAGCATAAAGCAACAGTTTATTATTAAAGAATTATTCTAAGGTGTCTCGCAGCATTTTCTCTAATAATAATTTATATTTAGCAAGTTAGATTTTAATGTATAACATTCATAAATAGTTTAACTATTAATTCTCCTATTTAACTAAAAATTCGCAAATTTTAATATTATTCGCCGACAGTAAAATGACAAAAGAACGATCGGCCATCGCAAGTATTTGGTGATATAATATCACAAATATATTATTATCCTATATTATTAATCCTACATTTTATACTCTTATCAATCTCAACTACAGCTATCTTACATTCGTCGAATCCCTTTTTTTAAATTAATTCTAGGATCAATTCTTTTAAATTAATTCTATCAATTTGAGAGGACAATCGGTAAGTATCGTCTCGGAGATCGATTTCTTCCCATTGTCGTTATTTGCGTGCCATCGTAAATATCGCGTGGGCCTGCTTTCTAATTTCCGAAAACAGCAAGCTGCATGCACAAAACATTTCCCGGCCATTATATCGGCGGCATGTAACCGCGTTCAACGACTACGCCGCCATCCCGCCCAGCCCACGCATTAGCCTCGCGCCGCTGACAACTTCTCATTGTCCGCGATTCAGCCTGACGTCGCGGCGACGTGCTCATTGTTAATTAAACTACGCGTCGCCGCGCCATTGCCGCATTCACAGAAGTCCGCCGCTTTCGCCGATAAGTGGTGGCATTGGTGGTGGTGCCTTAGACACGGCGGCGAGCACACGTACCTCCACGGGTTTCCGTAACGCGGCCTTTTCCGACGCGGCTGGCGTCGACACGCGCGCGAGCGCCAAAGCTGAAGCCAGTCCGCACCAATCCGCATGGAAAAGTCCACGGATTGTGTCGCAGTCCGAGCACGTTTCATCGGACTGCCGCTGCAATAATGCGGTAGTTTAATTACCACGGCGAATTAATGTGACAGACCATAGAACGAGAAAGCCGATGTTCGTTGCGTTTTACACAAGCAACGGCGGATAGAAAAAAGATGCGAGTACGTACGCGTCTAAACTCTACGACGTGTCTTCTAATCTCCATCTTATTCGAAAAGAACTCATGTGCCACACGAGTATGTGAAAAGATACATTCAAAAAAACAACAGAGATTCAAAAGCTCTAATTGAACATTCCAGGTATTAATTGCACGAGGGCGCATTATTCTATGCATAAGTGGAGGCGGCTACGGAGATCGAACTGATAGACCGTTCACCAATGTTCTGCATATTGGCATGATGGGTTAAACATACGATCGATACTTATGTCGTTCCTTCGCGTATTATTACGTCAAGAAGAGGCAGAGAGGCAGAGAGAGAGAGAGAGAGAGAGAGAGAGAGAGAGAGAGACAGAAGAGATCGTGGTTACCGCCCTAATTTTCACAAATTCGATATAGCGCGACGGGTTGCGCGAATGCTCCTTAAGCAGCCCATAAAACGCAGGAAATTACCGAGTAGGAGCGCCATGACGCTCCTCTCGATAACGGCCTTATCGTGTAAAGGCGCTACCGCCAAGAAGTCGTCAGATTCCGCCCTGGCTGCCGTAGAGATGGCAAAGTACAAGATACACTATCGCGCGATTTCGCGGATACTTTTTCGTATCTAGCACATTCCATCTCTAAAACGTGCATCTGTGTACTGTCATATTTATTTATATTTATATCGCTTATAGCGCAATGTAGCATAATATTACTTCGAGCAATTATGAAGAGAAATAGTTAAACAATGATGGATAAGATCGCGTTCTAAAAAAAATTTTTTTTGACATGCGTGCTTTTACGGTGACAATTTAAATGGTATTTTATTTCGAGGATAAGAATTAAATAGATTGTTTGAAAAGTGCGATATAATTCAAGATTGATCGTAATGCGATAAAGGGAATGAAATTAAATTAGCAATTTTTTATGACTTTACAATAATAACTTGGTTTTACAATGAGATAATCGTTCTCCAATTTATTTATTTATAGCAGTCTGAGCGAATCTACTCGACCTTAGCGTTAGGAGATACAAGCATATAATGTTGTATCTTCGAAGTCCACCTCGATTCATCCCTCCAAAACGATAACCTGTGATTCGGGGCCGAAGAATCCTCGTGGAAAAAGAGCAAAACACGAAAAGAGTACGTATTGCAACACGTACCGCGCGGTAGTGGATGGTCTCTGCCATCCTCCCCTCATACCTCTCGTATCCGCGTTCGCGGACGATAGGAATGGTAGGTAGTAGCAGCTCTCGGGAGCCCCCAACAATACCCAGGAAATTACATAACTGTTGGAAATATCAACCAATACCAGTGCTCTGGCACTCGCGAGCCGACGGCGGCGGTGGCGGCGGTGGCGGCGGCGGCGGCGGCGATGCCAACCCCTCTGTGCCATTATTATAACTGGGTAGGTGGCGTATTATACGCGGCCGTCGGGGGAACTCAGGCGGGCGAACGAGATAGGACCGTGCCTGGAGAATGAAACGAGAAATTGAGTTGTGCTGAAACGGGGCAAGGGGGTGTCGAGCTACCGCGCATTGGCGGCGCGATGGCTGCGAACGAGCCCACAAAATGAATCACGGTTTCATATGGGAAAATTGGGTTCCACTGATTTCGCTGTAATTGCGAATCTTCCTTTTATTTTTAAATAAATTAAATATGGGAGATATGTGCACTATGAAACAATAATTGTGTTAACGTTGAAAGAAATAGTTGTAGATTAGTAGAAACAGAAATATAGAGAACAATAGAGAGATGGCACATATCTAACTGGATGAATAAAAATTATTTCTACTGATAATTATTTTAATAAAATTTAGGACAAAAATCGCAATAATTTATAAATAATTCAAAGAAATAATTGATGTAGATATCATCATCTTATTGCATAGATGAATTTTTTTTGACGGTATTGAAACGAGAAACAATTCATTATCACCAATCATTGTTCCTAATTATAATCATTAATAATTGATTATATCATAATTGCAATATTTTATTGTGTTTCTGCAAGTTATTAACATTCAATGTTTTTGCTTGCAAAATGATTGCAATTGTTATTCGATGACAATCAATTTTAACATGTGTCAAATTTGTAATAGAATTGACTGTTATTCGACAACAATTCTAACATCAACTCTAACACATAGTAAATTTTATAATTGGCTTATGACGAAATTTCATCACTTTGCGCAATTATTGTTAATAACTTGAACATAAATTAATGTTAAAGCCATCACTCGTTGTGAGAGACGAAGCAAGATACTGCTCCAGTTGCACGTATACCGGTGGCAGCACGTCGACTGCCGAGTAATTCGCAAAAATTAATTACTAACTTGTTCTACGGTGAGAAAGGATCTCTCATACCGACGACGGAGCCGAGACAAAGGAAAAAGGATCTGTTTCAGAAATCGTCGCACAATGGAACGAGAACGCGAGACTTCTCTGAGGAAACAACCGCCGCGGCTACGTCACGTCGGTGTCGTCGCGATCGGCATTGACTTTTCAATGCGTGTACCTCCTACGCGAGCACGCTTACGCGAATTTCGCGGAAATGAAAAATAGATGGAGATCATGCTCGTAACAAATTTGTTGCACGCGATATAAACGAGAACGAGCACAAAAATCTTGTTGACAGTTTTGTCCGACGATTTCTGAAACTGCAATTGAAAAGACAATTTATAACATTTCTAAATTGCGCATAGTCGCAAGAAAAACACATTGTGATAAAATGGAAGTCTTTCTTCCCAAAGTCTCAAAAATATGAGTAGGTCGACAAAGCTTATCTGTTTCTCTAAAACGTTAGCGCCAAACGATATTGCTCGTCATTTAGCCAATCTCTCGCTTCGAGAAACTTACTATCGGACAAGATATAATCCGAGGGTAGGGTTAAACGTTTCCCCACAGGATGACCAATCATGATCACCCTCGAGGTACCGGCATTTCGGTGCGGGATATTCCACTCGCTCATCGTGGAGGACGCAAAAACTACCCGGCAATATATAAATAAGCATTTAATGTCGCGCGCTCCTAAATTGAATCTCGCCCAGCCGAAGATCCGCGGACAAGATCCTTAGGGACGCGGCCACGGGCAAAACTACTGTCCGAACCCGGGTGTTTCTTTCGCGACGACGCTCGGGCCACCCTCGGACGAATCTTTCCCGACGATTTATGCACCCTCCCGTAAACGGCGGGTCCGTGCACCACGTACCGAGAGTCAAGCGCCACGGCGATGGACCCCATACGCTCTCTGTTTGCCTATTATGTATGGTTTACCGTGGTTTACCAGGGGAAATCTGGCAGCACGAGAGGGCGCGATGCCGTATGAACGCTCCCCCGGGGACTTATGACCGGTGATTAAGTATGACGTATCGATGGAAGAATCCGAAGCAGCGAGAAAGAGGGATGATACGTGGGCTCGCCCGCGCCGCAGATATCGCGCTTTTCGTGGAAAAATCGCGCCGCTCCATTGTGTCGATGCTCCCGGCGAGATGAATTGTCGAGTCGGCGATATTCCTCGTATTCCGCTAGACTGCCGTTCATCCGGGCGATGCCGATTGACGATATCTACGAGGTGAATTAAGATAAGTCGGATTGTAAATTGAGATTCTTCAAATAGCCTTGAAATATGACGCGTTACGATGTACGTTATTTTAAGAAGACGAGTTTTCATAAATGACACTTTTCTAATCGGTATTTAAACGATGCACGAACGATCCTGTATTAAAATGTAAACCGATAAAATAATAAAGTCCACAGCGGACTCGTAGGAGAACAGCGTTCGTATCGGATTCTCTGTCGACGTGTATAAAATGACAGAATAATAAAATTCATAAACTTCACGGAAACATCAGCCAGACGCTTCGTCGTTACCAACGTCGAGAAAAGCGCTGGAATCGATTGTGAAGTGTTAGAAGCGACGGGCACGTTTCGCTTACGAGGCTTTTGAAAATGAGAATCGATTTTATGGCGAAGCGGAACAAAGTGATATCGTTTATTGGACAAAGAGCCCCGGCTACACGTGGCCGATCACACGCACGAACGGCTCGCCGCGTGTATTTTTACAGCGGCGGCGCGCTGAAAAATAAAAAATAGAAAAGTAAAAAAGAGGTATGTACACATGTCGCGGAATGCGACGTGTAAATGATCGCGAGCTAATGAGAAAAATTCGCGACGACTGGCGGAAATGAGGTATACACTCGGATCGTATTTTTCGATCGGTCTTATTCAGCCGGGAACAATCGCGCGCACGGTGAAACTCGACGTAGTTTTTGCCGCAAAAACGCGTGCGCGAGGAAGAGAGAGAGAGAGAGAGAGAGAGAGAGAGAGAAAACAAATAGCGATTGGAAAAAAAAAGAGAATATTCATTCGCGCGAGCGAGAAAGAGTCCGTCTCTTCCGGAAATCGGGCGGCCAACTTCGTCGACGGTTTTATTGGCGATGGCGCGGTCGTCACAAAACGACTCGAGGCGCGGGAGGGAAGAAAGGGAGGTAACGTCGTCGGTTGTCGGTGTGATAAAGTGACCGAATGGAAAAGACGGCGCATAATGCGCCATAGAAAGCCGAATATTGTGCCGCGTTGGTAAAGGGGTAATTCCGCAGTAGGAAGTCTTATTGGAAAAGGGTAGATAAGGGCGCGCCGCGCGTTGCGGCTCGCGCTATACAAGGGCGGCTGAGGGGGTGTATATCGGTGTACGCCGCGCGGGCGTGTGGCGTCGTCGCCGAGAGAGCGGAAATTAAATATGCCTGACTCGATAAGTCAGAGCACCGCGACTGTGCTCCGTATCAACGGGCGGGAGATGAGCTATTGTGCTATTTTCGTGCGGGATCTGTGCGCGAGGCCATCCCCCCGCCTGTGTGTGCGCTCTCTCGTCTCTCCGCCGCGCGAAACGCTCGCGTTTCGTTTATTCCCTCGCTCGTTCGCTCACGGAGGCGGATATCGCCGTGACGCGTCCAGCGAGCGCCCCGCAGACGTGTCCTACCCTTCGTCCTCGGTTTCATTCTCCTCGTTTTTTCTTCTCTCTTTTTTCTGTTCTATAACGGAGATTGCATCGGGATTGCGTTTTTTCGTCCAATGCTAATAGATTTTTTCGTACGCTGGGATTAATAAACGCGGAACATACGGCGAGATCGATCTCGTTAATTTGCCGCAGGAAATTCTCTTAGTGGAAAGTCGTGAAAAGATTTTGATGCTTGTCAGGATTTAAGAAAAATAATGATTTAACCTTTTGATTGCTAAGTGTCGAAATGGTTTCTTTTATAATATTTTATCTTATATTTATCTTAAATAAAAATTTTTATTGTCATCTCCATATATTATTCTTGCGTATCTCTGAAATAAGACAGAAAACTGTGTGTATAAATAATTATATCAGATTGAAGATGATATTAATCTACATTGTCGATTCTCTTTTATCTTTATAGGAGAGAAAAATTCCAGTACACGCGACTGCGTGCAGCGGCAGAGAAAAAATTAGCCTAATCAGATAATAAGGTGAGCGCGACGCGGACGAAATTATATTAGATTTATCGAACCGGACGCCAAACGAGCTCCTTAGATAATAGGCTTTTTACGACTTCGCTGCACGAACCGCGTCACTTGAAAGTTACGATCCTGTAAAGCCCTTTTTACGAGACCATTACCAGAGCTGTTACTCATATTTTTACCCCAAACGATTCGAGAGACACTTTGACAATAACACGATAGATGAGCGAATGTGATAATTGTGAAATAATTTTTTCTGTAAATCGACATGTTTATTCATCGCTTTGAAGTCGAATTGATTATCAAATGTCTCACAATGACGTCAGTCAGTTTAGCGAGCGATGGTTAGGATTAAAATAACTTTATATACTGTTGCACGAGTTGTCTCAAAGCGCATGCTTCGTGATTAATGACTGACGATGCTAATGGAATTCACTTATAATACATAATGCAGTGTGCAAATGAAATTTCATTATGTAATGTGTTTTTTTTTTAACGAAACGGAAAGTTTGAAATATATAAGCGGGTGACATCCAGGATACTATATAATATTTTGACTGATGAAGAAAAACATGCGTGAAATCTAATAGCGAAATAGAACAATTGTGTCATTTCCCCCCTCGATGGGATTCCACCTTGTCGTGGTGAGGGGGCTCACCCGGGCTCTTCAACCCCAGGGTTCCGATACGGCTGGGACTTCAGGCTCCAGACGTTCCGGACTCGGGATGAAGTGGGCCCGGGGGCTAAGAGGATCCCACCGCGGGTGCGCGTGGCTTCGTCGCTCCGTTGATCCGCCGGGGCAGTAGCGGGAGTTCAACCCCGTGAGGGCCTGACGGGGAGGAGCGGCGCAACACCGCACACTCGCAACGGGCAGGCGGGACTCGTTAGCCCGGTGAGGGCAGCCCGCCTAAGGGAAGGAAAACCCCTACAGAAAACCCGAGGAAGGACACCTCGTTAAAAAACCAAATTAAGAAGATGGAAATGGACGCAGAGAAGAAAAATACCGTCGGGAAGTCGGATGCCCGAAAGCGGCAAGGAGAGAGTACGGTCCCAGCTCTCCCCGGGTCGTGCGCACGTCGCGAATCCTGCTATGGGTCAGCCACGGGGTTGCCAGCGAGCTCCGTGGCCGAACCGGCGATCGCTGAAAAACCTTGGCATGGAATCACGCCTAAGCAGAAAGAGAGAAGTGATAGCCCGCAGTCTCAGCGTTATCGAGGAAGAGGAGTTGAAATACACCAGAAGTATGGTTCTTCTTCTRACGAGGAAGAAGAAGAAGAGGAAAATGAACCGATAAAAAGACTGAGAGACCCGGACTCATTCGAGATCGAGTTGATTGACGCTAGATTAAAGTATGATAAAATTATATATAAAAAGGATTTAGCAAGTTACACATACATGTGCGTACAGCAACTTACCAGATTTATGTCGGAAACTGACAGTGCATGGGCTAATAACGAGATAGACGGTGTAGTATACGCGAATCTACTATATGATTTGGTGCAGAAAAAAGAGGAGAAACTAGAGGAGACAGAGGAGAAACTAGAGGAGACAGAGGAGAAACTAGAAATCCTTAAGAAAAGCTACAAAAACCTTAAAACCAGCTACGCAAACCTTAAAACCAGCTACGCAAACCTTAAAACCAGCTACGCAAAACTTAAGGCTAAACAGGAAAAGCAGAAGGTTTCTACACTTCCAACTTTAATAGAGGAGAAAGAAACAAGAGAGATCGCGGTACAAACCCAAGTACTGACGAAAGAAGAAGGGATCCAAGCCCAACCACAACAAGTGGAAGAGCATATATATGGATGCCTCCAGTTTTATGGGACTAGAAGAAAAAATAGAAGAAATATTTAGTAAGGTGATAAAACTGGAAAAACGTTTTATCCCAACTCCAGAGGATAAAAGCCCACAAGGACAACTCCAACCTGGGACATCTACATGAACAGCAGCAAAATCCAAGAAGAAATCTTCCTCTCAAAACCAATCTTCTAGTTATTAACTAATCAAAGATTTTATAAAAAATTTTAAGACAAAAATGTAACGGGAAGATTTATTTTTAAACGAATTGTTGCTTCATCTATTTTGTATCTTTTTGTTATTACAACAAATCACATTTCCGTCACTGGGAAATCGATTCCAAATTCGCCATAGAATTGGTAACTGGGGAATAATTCGATAAACCTCTATAAATTCTCTACTTTTTATAGTCGCGATCGGATTTCTCGATAGCGATCACAAATTCTGTCCGGCGAGCAACGGCATGGCTCGCATCGGTGAGCAGAGAGAGGGAAGACAGAGGCAAGAAGTCGAGGGGGTTGTCTGTGCAGAGACTTTTCCGTCGGGTGAAACACCTGAGGAGGAGGAGGAGGATTCGTGGTATCGCTGAAGCGTCGACAAAAGAAACCGCCGTAAGTCATAGGCGCAGACGGCTGCCGCTTCATTTGTCATCGGGCCTGGGGTACAATTGTTCGCCGACACCGGCCGCCATCTTGCTAGCTACCCCCTCCGATACCTAATAGACCACCCCGCGCATTCAGCGGCTTCGGTGATAAATTGCGAAATAATCTCGTTCGGGGTGCATTATGTCAGAGGTTTATAGACGGCCAAGCGCGCACGGTCTGCTCGCTCGACTGTGACTTATTCAAGTTTTGTCAAAAATTCGAAATCCGCGCACCTTACGCTCACACCCAACGAAGCGACGAACTTGTCCCTGAGATTTCTCAAGAAAAGGAAAGTCAATAAAAAAATTGGATATTTTTCTCAATGTTTTGTTTTAATATTATTTTAATACTATTTTTTGTAATACAAATATAAATAATTTCTAATTGTAACATACTTGAAGATAAAAGTCGGCATTCCGTTTATTTATGTAAAAATCTCTTTATATAATGTGAAAGATTAAACTCATAATATTTTACAAACATCTTTTAAGAGTAAAAAATTTTGAAGAGTTATATACTTAATTCAGTGCTGAATGTACATGTGAAAAAGATTTTTAATGCGTCCAAAATTCTTTCATGTCTAACGATTTTTTGACTTTTTTCGAAAAATTTTGACAAATTATTATAAATTGGTGATTTGAAATTATTGATGAAAATCCATTTTGCACTATTCGATTTACAGTTTCAAAGAAATGCACTTTGTACGATTTCTTTTCGGCATTGCAAACTTTCTCTCGTGAAAAACTCGTTTATCAAATTGTCTAAATTCACTGTGTCATACAAAAATACGGTTTTAAGGATTGAATGAATTTTCTCGGGGTTATTTTCGGCAAAGAGTTCATTAATGTAAGCCGCACGATAGTGCTCGAGGACTTTCATTGTGAACGAGAGACGGATGCAATGCGCGCGCACGTGAAAGATTTCGGAAAATCATTCCGGGATAAAGATGTCGGTGCCGCTTTGTCCGGGATTTCATGGGACGCGGAGCAGTTCATTCAACATTTCGTCGTAAATGTCGTCGCTTTGCCTTCGATTTCAAGAGGATCGATTCTACTTTGAAGGATGCTGAGCAGAAAATCTATGTCGAATCTTTCGCTTTGTCACGTCTAGCTAATAGATTCTCTTTAACGAAACCCGGAAAAAATGTAAATAGAAAGTACATTCATTACTTGTTATTTCTTTCAAAAAAGTTGTTTTCGTTTTTGCTGAGTTTTGTCATTGATTTTTGATACGACATACATTGAAATTAGCGTGTAAGATAATTACAAATTTTTCGACAAATATATTATCTCTCTAATGACAGAGTGCTAAAACTTCTGAATGTTAAGAGAATAGTAATAACGAAATTGTAATGATAGAATTGTCGAAATTTTTATCAAAATACAAGAAATCTTTACTTCAATTATTGTATATACAAGTTAAATTACCAAAAGTATTTTATTAAATATTCTCGAATATAGTACGGCTGTACTCTTCTTATGCAAGCATGACATAATCGACGTAGTTTATATCGCAAGCCGACATCCTGTCGAGTTCAAGTACATGGAATCGTTAACGACGACCTCAAGAAATCAGCAAGAGATTTTAATCCTAGATTAGTCGACTGGTTACTGATTCGACTCATGGCGGTGGCCTCTTTACGCCAACCGTGATGGACGCAAACGATCGACCGTATTTCCGGCGATTGTCATGGCGATTATTGAATCAATTAGAATCGAGGCATAATGAAAATAATTGGAATACAATCACTTAAACGTGGGCCGAAGGTCAATGCTTGGGCCCGTTCGGGGCAAACATTGACATTTAGCCCATGTAATCATGAAAAGCATGGGAAGGATATGCAAGGAAGGAAAACGTAATCATCGACACTCAATTGCCAAAATCGGAAATGTTACAATTTACGTAGTCAATATTCTCAAAGTAGTCTCGACTTCTTTATTCATTCATTTGGATTCGATGGTTGCACGCGAAAAACAGTTTGTTTCGATTATCAATCAGAAAATTTCATATTGTGCAAATGCTTAAAGAACAACTGATACGTTTGTTATATTTATCGTATGATAATTTAATCCTTTATGTTTATATAATAGCAACCTAATTAAATAATTTAGTTCGCGTTTATTTAAAAGAAAAAGTAGCGACGCGAAACTATGAAAGTTATCATTAAAGTTACAATATTTCAACAAATAACTCTATTTTTGGAAGAAATTATTTTAGCAATTTTATTTTATACGATGTGGAATTGGTTCACAATCCGTTAACTAAAAAATGGCTATTAAGAAAATTAAAGAGAGAAATTACCCAAGAATTCTCGCGTGAATGTCGATTTTTCTGGTCGCGAATCGAAGAGCAGCCACGCGAATGTCGGACGATCGATTTCGCGGCGCTACGACTAGTCTTTTCCTCCCTTGAAAAGACATCGAGCGAATAAAAAGAGAGAGGTCTGGACAAGATAGAGCTAAAGGAAGGGGGAGAAAGGGGGAGACGGTATCGTCTCGAGTTCGCTCGAAGCGTCGCGAGTAGCTGCCAACGGCTCGAGAAACAGAGGCCAGGTGCAAAGTGACTCTGGTGGAGTTCTCTGAAGAAGAAGAGGGAGGACGCGCGATCGGGGAGGTGACGGCGGAAGAGAGATGGCAAGGGAGAAAGAGGGCAAACATAGTTCTCGCTCTCGTATGTCGGACAGAAGTTCTTGGAACACAATCGCGTATAATACATATGCAGTAGTCCTGGTGGAGTCCAGGTTTAGTCCTGGCGAATGAGTGGCTCATCGGTTGAGAACAGACACCGAAGGTGGACGTCGAATTGTACATGGCCGATACTAGTGAGACATGTTCGACTCAGCTCCTTACTTTAAAAAAAAAATTCACTCTGACGATTCGTCCATTAATTACACGAGGATTTGTTAGAAAGTATTTATCTATTTGATTATAATCACATAACTTTTTGTAATGTCCTAACGGGTTAGTAAAGATCAAAGAACAAAACAGCGACATTTCGTAATATTTTTCTAAATCTTGCAATTTTGTTTTATCTTTCAATTGTATTTTTAAACTCAAATTTTTTTAGATTAATATCATACTTCTCGTGAAACCGTGCGCATAAATCAGAATCTACTTCCCCTGTTTATTCGGCGCGAACTGCAGGTACGAGAATAACGCGCCTACACGCGGAACAGCGCCGAAAGCAAGGGAGATTTTAACGAACACCCTTCGCCCATCGATCAAATCGCGATAATAATCCCGATCTTGTCGCTCACGCGGTTGGAGAAGAATCGAACGTCGAGCTCGCGTCGAGGGACATCACGACGCTCTGGCTGCGCGATTATCTCCCGACTTATCGGATACAATAATGGCGCGGGAAAATGTCCCCGGCGCACGATCACGGCCTGTTAAAGGAGCTTTCTGCACTCGCACCCTCTACGTGGACCCTATCTACGCTTTGTAAGATAACACCAAATTAAATTAAACGATGCAACGGACCCCAAGCGATATCGGCTCGTCGAATCCCTCTCTGACGAAAGTGCAATGTCAGTTCCAAGAATATTTCACTTCCACGCGAGTCTATTGCGATATTCTCCTATCGTCATTGATGAACACGTTGACAATTCTTGATTACGAAATTAAGAGGTGAATGAAACGTTGCACTAGATCTGACCGTTATAATTTATAAAAATTTTCGTTAGATCCCGAGTGGGGTCTGACTGAAACTCTCTCGGACGATTAGGAGTGCAACGTGCGCATCAACGAAGGAATAAATAGGCCGCAGACACAGGCTTGTTACAAAGAAGAGTTAGCCCGCTCTAGAAATACGGATTTAACTACCGGCGGCGTTTTATGACCAAGACATAGTGTACCCGGTTGCACATCTGTGACATTTAAGTTCTCATCGTCCGCGTGTCCCAAGCGAGTACCACCGGAGCGGTATGTACGTATTTACGGCGTGCAAATTATAGTTAAGTCAAGAGAGACAGGCCAGTGCCCGACTGCGCATAAGACCACTCAGAAATACCCGAAGTCCGCGACAGAGTCTTTTCTTCAAGTATCGAGCGAGAGAGCATCGAATGAAGAAAACTTTGTGCTTTTAGCCGCAGAAACGCAGCGAGGTTTCGCGCATTGGCGAGAGATAAAGATGAAATGGCAAGTTGTAAACGGCAAAGTTAGCTACGAGTTCGCTCGTTAAATAAAATCCAATGTCGCGTATCATGGATTTAAAAATACATCAAAATACTTCGAGCGAACTTACGTACGTATTAGTGCAGTCTAAAGATTTGTATCTTTACGTTATAATTTTTTCATTGTACTATATATTATGTTTTCGATTACAATATTTTATAATTATAATTATAATATATAATTTTTTCTTGAAGATAATCCTTCATTTCAGAATATTTTTAAAATGATGGTCGTTCTGTAAACTTTGCTCTCTTATTTTTCGGTTAATCTTGCAGTAGCCAGTCTGTTTTGTCCCTAGTTGATCAGTCACAATGTTAATCGGGCATTAATGTGGCCAACCCCCCGAAATTTGCGGCGGCAAGAAGATCCCGGGATACGCGGATCCAAGGGTCCAATTAGCCCAGGCCCGGCTCGACGCGTTTCGCATCGACATCTAATTACCGGTCGGGCATTGTGCGCGGGTGGCGCGTTAATCAACATTTTCGGAAGAGGGGAAGGAGGAAAAAGCGTGAGTGACGTAACGGCGAGCTAATAACGCAAATACGGGTCGGATATATCCGCGAAAGGTGAAGTAAACCCACCAGCGGCGCGCACCGACGGCGCGGCGGTGTGGCGGTTAATAGGACCACCCGTAGTCGCTGCTCTAATACCGGTACGATTAAATGCAGACAGGATATTAAACCGCGCTCTATACAGGCGCGACCGTAATACATTTTGACAATGCATCGCCGAGGCAATAAAGTAAAATCGTAAACCTCTCGCCGCGCGCTTGAATCCGCGCGCGAGTACGGTGCTCCGCGCGGGAAAACAATTTAGAAAACGCCTCGGCTTCTGCCGCGCGAGTTACGAGGTTCACGTGGCCGTGAACCGCGACACTTTGTCACCCGTTGCTACGCGTTGCTACGCGTTGAATACGAAATTGATGATTCAGAGTTCGACGAAGGAATAATTGTTGTTTAACGCAATCGTTTAAAAATTGTGCGATTATTTCAATGACTTGTAATTAGCGACTTGATTATTTAATTAATTTCTTTTTTTATTAGACTTGGAAAAACGTTTCAATTTGAGATGCGAGAAGTGACGCTGTAGTACAGAATGATGCGCATCAATTTTTGCATAACGATATAATTGAGAATTAATATTAGACTATCATATTTATCGTCTTATATTATCTTAATAACTTGATCCGAGAGCAGCTCGATATTTCCAACCAATTTTCCAACCATTCCAGCGATCAAAAATCAATTCGTGATTACTTCAACTTTATATTGATCCGAGAGCATTACCGTATATAATACACGCACGCAGCTCGTGGTGCGTTAATTACGTTTAATTTGTCGCTTCGTCCGCGTGCTTTTCGACAATGGGCGTAAAGTTTGGGACCCCTTACGGACGGAACGGCGCGGCGGACCCACTATATTGCGGCGGGCCGCAGCGGCATAACTGAAATTCGAGTCGGCAGATCTAATGGTGCCAGCGGCAAGTCATCACGTACGGACCCCTTTTCGGCTCCGCCGTCACGAAAAAGCAGAATCAAAGTCGCTAGCACGCGAAAACCGTCGTATCGTGTTTCGAGTATTAACTAACGCGCGTATCATCGCGATGGCAATACGAGAATTTGCGATCGGCTGTCGTGGCGCTCGTGACGTTTTGGCGGCTCACAATGTTAATTCTTTGAATGACATTTCAACTAGAAA
This sequence comes from Cephalotes varians, assembly GCA_037157785.1. NCBI lineage: Eukaryota > Metazoa > Arthropoda > Insecta > Hymenoptera > Formicidae > Cephalotes > Cephalotes varians. The sequence continues at coordinate 440,314 of JANQDE010000059.1, read as the reverse complement.
TCACGAGAAAGATCTACAAATGTTTTTTGTTTGAATAAAATTTTGTCAGCTCGAATGAACGTTTGTAAAGCCCATTTATTCATTCTGATTCTAGCTTTTGTTTATTCTCAATCAATTTGTCATCCATACTTTTTGATTGAGAGATTTTGACTATATAATTTTTGTCCAAGTTAAACGATAGTCTCTGGAATATAACCGGTTTCAGAGAACACAAATGTTTGTCTGATGTTTTGCGGCAATTTATTTCTCGACTTCACATTCAATTTTACATAACGTTTTTGAAAAAAAAAAAGAAACAATTCTTCATGAAAAGACATTAATTATGCAAATTTTCTACAAATTGTTTGATTAGATTTCTGCTCAAGTATTGTTTCGTTCTCACCTCTGTAACTTTCGCATCGAAAATTTTACCGTATCGGCGACCACTTTCAACTGACATTGAGGATGCGTTTTAATCTTGTTTCCCTGAGCGACGAGCATTTTTCTGCGAACGCTCGAGCAGAGAGCCGTCTATTTTAGCCTGGGTAAGACGCTAAAGCGCTAAACGGTGCGCGCCGACGAACGCCAATGTAGAGATACCTTAAGATACGAGGAACAGCCTGACGCGGATGCCCGCGCTCCATTAACCGTGAGCCGCAAATCGAAGCGGGTCTGGCCTAATGAAGCCGTCGCTGAGCGAGATTGCAAAAAAAAAGACGACCCGTCGTCGTACATGTCAAATAAATGTCGTCGTTCCCACATTTGTAAGGATCGCAATAGTAAATTAGATCTCTCAACTTTCTGCTTATCAATCTTGAAACTCGAAAAAACTCTGTGCCAAATATTTTGCAGTTACAGATAATCGACAATTCGAAAAATATTGCTGCCTAAATATTTTGTCTAAGAAAAACATGATTTCTTTATAAACAAAAAGTATATTTCGAAAACTAAAGTTTCTTGGTTCAATAACTCGACGTAAAATTATTCGATCGATTTATGTATATCTTGAAATACTATCGAGATTATAACACAAATCTCTTAGCTGACTTTTAAACAGACTCAAAGAACTTACTTTTCCTTTATTATTCTTCATTCCTTCACTTCTCCATTTCTTCATTTCTTCGCTTCTCCATTTCTTCATCTCTTCGTTTTTCTTCATTCTTTCATTTCTCAATTTCATCTTTTTATTTATTCGTTTTTTCGTTTCTTTATTTCTTCTTATTTCTTCATTTTTCAAGGATATCACATATTTTTTTTGCTTCATCGATCGATGGTTTTTTATCATTTCATGCGGCCTCTTCGTGTCACAGGGCGCGTAGCTACGTTCCTGATGCCCTCCTCCGTCGGCGTTTTAACCCGTGCGCCGGTCCTCGTCGGGATATCGTCTGTAAGATGAGACGCACCAGAGAAGCGCACCCGATACGGTGGACTAATTGGCCGATAAATCAACCGCCGGCTTACCTTCGCCGCCGCGGCCCCGAGCTCCTGACCTTCTAAACTCATAGGCAGACTATCCGGATGCGCGGTACACGCGCCGCGAGCCTAATTTCGAATGCGAGTTCGAGTTCCGAGCAAACTGTATCGACCTCTGGCCGACGTTGGATCCCGATTAAATCGTTTCGACCAAGGTTTATTAGACAATTTGCGACGCTTCGACTATCGTGTTATAAAAATTATTATTCTTCAGTAATTACTACTCTTTACTAGAGATAACCCTTATACTAGATAATATATATTCGTATCTATTAATATGTATAAAAAATAGATATTAGACCGTTTGTATGTTTGCAAAAGCTGTTCTACACTAGCGTAAATATAATCGTAAGGTTGTAAGTATTGTTCCCAATTACAATCGATTCTTGTCACATTCAATTGATTGCTATTTTGTAAAACAGCCTTAAGATATTATTGTTTTATAGTGGATTCATGGTCTTAACAAGATAGATAAGATGGAATCTATTTTATTACTAAGACAGCTTAGCTTTATTCCTGAAAACGGGAGCTACAGATACATAAGTGTGAAGAAGTCATGTTCATTCGAGCTAAATTAGATTACATAGACAAGATGAAAACAAAAAAAAATAGTATCGCTTTAACATGGAATCCGTTCAGAGCGCGATAGTTTGTCTCGCAAACGGAGTTAATCGCGCTCGCGCAGTTAAGTCCGACTCGCGGGAGCGCGAGAGATCGTCTCTTTGGTCACGTAGCCCCGGTAGCTCCGGTAGCTCCGGTAATTTGTGTCCGCAACCGGCACGTCGCGCCGATGCGATATCTTTCGTGCGAAAGCAACGAGAATGTGAGAAAGCGGAGTGTCGCGCGGCGGAACAGGTTCCTCGGTTTCCGGGGGCGGATCGGCGGCGGCGGCAGCGGCGGCTGTGTCGGGCGCAGGAGAGCGCAGCTTCGAGCTACCGCGCGCATGCATCACCACCACCGCCGCCACCACCACGACCATCACTAATACCACGTCGCCGCCACTACCACTATCGTCGTCGCGACGTACGCGCGCTAATCACATCGAGCGAACTTGTCGGAATTAATTGGTCCCACCAATTAACGCGCGCTCTCTCGGGCCGCAGCAGTTGCCGATACGCGCCTGCCACGGGGGTGAGCGACGGGGAAGGCAGAGAGAGAAGCGCGGCAATTGAGAGAACGGCACTCCTGCCGCCACCTATATCCCGTCGTCTTCGTAAGTCAGAGGACACAAGTCTCCAAGGCTAAGTCCTAATTAATTGAAATCCGCGAACGGCAATCTATCCGGTAGCGATTAGGTGCAGATTAGGAGAGATTCTGGATAATTAGCGTTAATAACCAACGTCTCGCGTTTCCTTTTTTATTTTTTATTACGAAGAAATTAATTAATGCCGATAATTAATGCTGACGTAAAATGGTTAAAACACGTATTCCATTAATTTAAATAATTTATCTTATTTTGAATTAAAATTAAAACGAAATTAAATTAAAATTTAATTAAAATGAGTTTAAACTATTTTGTCACTTACTTACACTCTTCCGTATATTTGAAACTTTTTATTCGATTTTAATTAATTTTGTTTTATTTCTGTGATTTTTACTTTTTAATTTATTTGAAATACCTTCAGTTTTTCTTAATCTTTTTCAATTTGATTGATATATCTTTAAGATTTGTAAAAAAAATGCATATTCTATAGAATAGTATTAATTATTTTATTAACAAACAGTATTTTATTAGTTGAATAATATACTTGTGTAATGCACATATAATAGTTTTATTATTCTGAAATTTCTTTTTAAACCGAATGCGTTTTTATTGATACTTTTCTGGTAACACACATATGAATAAATATTTAAAAGAAATCTGAATTATCGATGCTGATAAATATAACGTTTACCGCATGATTTTTATTGATACTCTTCTGATAACACATATATGAATAATATATTTTAAAGAAATCTGAATTATCAATGTTGACAAAGATAATCAAGATAGTTTACCGTATGATGATATATAAATATCATATGATGTACAGCAATTTATGCAAAAAGAGCACCAGATGGACATACTATATATATTTACGAATTTATGTTTTATGAAATGAAAATTACATCTTCGAAATCGTTATACATACGTTCACTTATTACGAAGATTGTGTAACGTTAATTACATAGTACAAAATAATTTAAATGTTCAAAAATTAACGCTATAAAGGCACTTAATATCTACCGCAACATTTCCCCATGCCGAATTCTCGATCAAATTTGATTTGATTTTTTCCCTAATATAAATTTGATTTCACATACTTCTTTTGGCAAGAATCTTTTTATTTGAAAATGACAGAGAATTTCCGCTCGTAACGCGAAGCCTTCGTGACAGAACAGCGTCAAAATTAATCTCCTGGCCTCGAGGGTTCAAATATTCCGAGAGGGAGGGAGCCACAGGATAGACGGAACGACACGAATCGGCGGCACGATCGTTTCGAATCTCGCGCCCGCGATGCGGTCGGCGTCCCCGGCGCGTCGTGCGCACGCGCAGGCTGCGCGCCGCGCTCGGCACGGCACGGCTCGGCGCCGCAATGTCGGCCGTCCTGCGTACCGTGGCAGGAACGTCGCTCGCCTTTTTCCGCGATTTCCTAAGTGAAACGCGCGTCGCGCACGCCCGCCCCGTCGTCCAGCGTCCCGTGCTATGAACGCGTGATCCGCGCGCGACGAGGATACCGTTCCGCAGCTCCGCAGTACGCGCCGCCCCTGAAGATGGGTGAGTAGAACATTTCCGCGAACGAAATCGGCCGAACACCGGCTGGGCGCCTGCTCTCTCTCTCTCTCTCTCTCCTCCCCCCTCGCTCTTTTCTTCCCTCCTCTCTTTCCTCCTCGTCCCATTCTTATCTGTCGCGTCGGCGGAGTCCACCGACTCCACGACCCCACGTCAGCGAGAAGCGCCACGAGCGAGAAAGAGACAAAGAGAAGGAAAGAATGCGGCGTCCGATCGCTCGCGCGCTCGCTGACGAGTGCACGTATATACGCATAGGATAGGAAGCGGAATACGCCCCTGCGCCGCGCGGTTTCCGTCCGATTTCCACGCTCGCGCTCGTCCCTCTCGGCGATCCCGAGAGAGCGGCGCGATGTTTTCCGAAAGGCTCGTACCGCGAACTCACTCGGTGGTCTATAAATAGGTGAATCCGTCGGTTTGACGTTTTCTAGGGCGAGCCCCCTACTTTGCGCGTGTATGTACGCGTGAGCGAGAGTTCCCCTTGCCTTCTGTGTCTTCCCTTCTTTCCCTCCCTTTTCTTCACATGCGTGGGTTCGCTCCTCTCTCTCTCTCTCTCTCTCTCGGTCTTCTTTTTCTCGTTTTGCATATCGCATCTTGTGCGACGCGCTCGTCCGAAGAATTTCGCATCGTTCGATCCTGATCACTTCTCCTTTTTTTTCTAGCGAAACATCTTCCCCTCTTTCCTCTCGTTCCACTCTTCTTCCTGCGAGGAAAACGATCTTTTTCTTACTCCTGGTTTCTGGTTCATTCTGGTTGCCTTCTCGACGATCAGGTTTCCATGAAAATTCTGGTCATACTCGATTAACTCGCTCTTCTTGATTGTCTCCCATTTTTATTTCTAGAATTATGTGTTTCGTGTTGGAGTAAATTTAGCGCTGAATTTTTAACAAACACGTTTACTAAAGCACTTGTATATTGAATTAAAGATAGCGCGATTATAGAAAATGGATGTTCGATAATTAAATGTTTCATGTTAATTATTATTAATAAAATAAACAAGGCGTTATTTAATTAAAGCCGCAATGCGCTGAACAAACTGTAATAAACAAAGTGTCAAGGTAGAAACGCGTTAATTATTTAATCAGGACGTCAAAAATACGTTATACTTAACCAAGCTATAATTGCCAAAATATCGAGATTATCGTGTCATCAGTTAATTGGAAAGTCGAAAATGAATTGTAATCTGAATGATGCAAAACGCCACTTGGATCTTTTTCGGTTCCACAAATATCTTCATCGTTTCAATCCGGTCGTCCAGCTTTGTGCTGAAAGTAATGCATATGACGCATGCTAGAAGTTGCATAGAAATGTAATGTGTCTTCGACAATTCGCGAATACCGGCCAATTATTCATGAATAGACGTCACCGTTGAGTGACCGACGTTGCTAATGGCACCATTGACGCTTTCGCCTGGAAAGCAATTAATTTACCGCTCAGCATCTCGAAATTCCCGATTGTTTCTCATCGGTCGATGCATCGCTGTTGTTAAATCGCACTGGTAAAAGTAACGTTCTCGATTCTCTGGGACGAGATATCGATTAGGGGATTCATAAGAGAAAAACACCGAATCTTTCTTCGTTTAGTGTTTTACCTTTGAATACCAAATCGCTCAATTTTTAATTGCATCCTCGACAGAGCTTGCCTTTCCCGATTTCTAATACCGTGACGCAACGCGATTCATCCGCGCGATTCGCTACGCGAACGAAACGAGTCGCGTCTGCACCCTCGATCGCGCGAATTGTTCGCGATCGCAATTACGGCAGGACCGGTTGTCTACGGAGAAGGCGGCGACCCCGACAAGACGCCAGCGGGCACGTAATTCACTCGCTGCAAATTGTGCATCTCCCGCCCACCCACGCGACCGATGCACCGCGCGTGGCACCGCAGACTACACGAACGCTTCATTCCGTTGTCTCTCCTATTTTGCACGAGACATATTCGTCATATTTCGGAATAATTGAGCTAAACCTCGCATCGGACTAGATATGTATTGAGATTGAGAATTACTGAACTAAAGATAAATATTCAATCAATTAAATAACTTTGACCTTAATTCGTTTCGTTCCGATTGATTGAATTTTAATCTCCAATTCGCAATTTTTAATCTTCAATACGCAGTCTGATACGGATTTACTTCGGTAATCTATAATTCGCAGGATTAGATCTCGTAGGATATAATAATAATGACTCTACTTGTTCTCGCTGTTCAACGATGAATTGATTTTGACTTACTGTTCTAATCATTTCATCACATATCTGACGTTTTCGAGCTTTTTTTTATCTACTGATCATTATATAAAATAATTTTTCACTCGATAGTTTTTGTCTACTAAGCAGTTATCAGTTTGTTTGCTACTGACCTCTGTTACTATTTTGCATAATAATAATAATAATCTTTGTTAACTTATTGCTAACTTACAAATTTATACATCAAACAGAATACACGACAACCTCGCATTGATCAAATTTATCTTTTGATAATCAGCGATCACTAAAATCGTATTGAATAATCTGGCTACGCGGCGCTTGGATTTAACCATTATTCGTGTCTTCGACGCTCGTTCGCTGATCCATATTACGACAGTACACGATCGTAACCCCGATTCGTGACGTGGCCGTCGATCTCGCAATGTATACCTTACGAAGACTCTACACGTGAGCCAGCCATTTCACGCACGAGGAAGCGTTTACATAATAGATCAGTTAATGACGGGGCGCGTAAACCCGGAGCAACGATCGACGCGTGATATTGATCCTCTTCTCGGTTTTCATTAAGACGTTTACGAGGGTCCTCCGAGCCCTCGGAGATAATGTCAGGCGCGTTTCGCACAAAACTGCAAACGTCGCTGATCGATACCTATCCCCCCAAACTGCACGATAGACGCTGCGGCTCTTGAAGGAGAATTCCCGTCGACGCGAAGACCGCCTTATTGATGTCGACAGAAAATCCAGTACGGAAACGACATGAAAACCAATTTCGACACTGAAAGCTGTGCGAAACTCATTCAATTTTCGTATCAAATTTCTTGTAAATTATGATTTATATTCTGCTCTTAGAGAATTGCAATCGAAGAATTTTTCTATAAATATTATAGTCATATACAATCAATTTTAATTAATGATGTTGGAGATTATTAAATGCGACATTTTTAAATTGAAATGACATTTCTGCAAAAGCCTTTTCGTCTTTCTTAAAATATATATCTAGCGATATAAAAATAATAATCACCTGTCTGAAATTGTCTAGTTCTCAACAGGAAGAAATTCGAGGAAGAAATTAAATTATTCGGTTGAAAAGGCACTCGTTTCCTATACGCATCTTAGATCAATATTTCAAGCGTTTATTAGCGCATGTAATGCACACCGTGCATCGACTTACGCCGTCCTTTGACTCCGTCTTGGTAGACGTAAAGTGACTCCGAAGTTGCTCAACGGTTGCAAATATAATGCTCATTGATCAGCGAGATAAAATTACAAATAGCAGTTATTTTTGTTTTCGAGGACTTAAGTTCCAGCGATATTCCATATCGCAATTTGTATCATAGTTTTATTCTTGTATCGCTTCTAACGCTTCTGAAATTTTTTCGGATGCTCGATTTAATTAAAATATTTGACAATTTAAAGAATTAAGCAGTCTCATTAACCGAAGAGCGACATTTACATTTCTTATTTCAGTATTAATCATATAATTCTATTACATGCGAAACTAGTTTAAGCCGACGGAATTAGGGCGCCACGTGTATGATGATAAAATTGTGACAGGCGCTGAACATTTTCCCAGCTAACTGGATTAAAGTCTTATGCAATGATTCCATTTATAAATTACCTTTAAATATAGTTGCCAATCGCGCAATCTGAATGCCATTAATATTATCCGATCTGTCGCTTTTTGCAAAAAATAATTGCACTTTTATATACACTTCAGATTTTACAAAAAAAGAAGGTAAATTTCAGAATAAAAATTTTGCGAACTTTAGGAAATTGTTCATTTTCAATACCTGAAAATCTTTATTTCTAAACATTCGGTAATGCTTACGAATTAAATAAAAAGTTTAATCTGCCGACTTATAATACAAAGATAATTTTCTAATCCCAACTGCAAATGTACGTTAAAAAAAGACTAATCTACAATATACTCTTTGTTTCCTGTTTCTCATTCTTGCCTTTTTACCTCTTTACACAATTTTATTGACAATTGCGTTTCTTATCTCTCTTCCGGAGTTCGTCAACTTTTATCTCGGACAATAGAAAACGGTGCGCGAAGAGACAAAAGCAAGAAACAGAAAGCAAAGAGCACATTGTGGATTAGCCTTTACAGATCACCGAAGGCAAAGAAACGAGAAAAAAGAAACGATTGCGGCAAAGTACAAAGCGCATTAGCGCAGAGCGAAGAGGTGCAAAGTCGCCTCGCGGGATTAGGCTTTCAGGGCGGAGCCGACCGTGAAAGTGAACATTATCTGCGCCGACTGTACCGGTTGACAATCGGGACTCGGCGAGGCACGAATCTCCTAGTCAGTGACTGGTCGGCAGTCGACGATCGGCAGTCGTGGCGACCGTATCGGCATGTGTATTGTGATCGTAAAATTTTTCACACCGTTTGGAGCAAACTCTTCGAAATTCAGATTCTCTCGACGAACTGTCGGTTAATCTCCGCGTGTACATATTAAATATAAACCGAGGTTTTTGCGCCTCCGGGAAAAAATTAATCGCACCATTATCGACGTATTCTACTCTCGGCAACCAACGTAATTTTCTGCGAAATTGATAATCTCGATAATTTATCGAGAGATATCGAGGAGGCTACACGATGCTTGTTTCATAACGACGTATACGAGGTGTCGTACAGCGAACAAAATATTCAGTTTTCCGAAACGGAAAACGTAATAAACCTTTGAACAAGATTTCTGGGATTGATCTCATCAAGACACAGGTATTAGCCGACGGTTCGCTCACTAGCAGGTCTCATTTGAATCTCAATAGATCGGATTGGAGTTACAAAATCGGCTTACGACTGCTTCGAGTCGAGTCTTGATGACTCGCGTACCGATCGTCTGAAGTCTAAGTGGCTCGGTGCTATCTTATCGATATACATCGCGCGAAAAATAAGCGGAAAGGAGAGGTGCGTTTATACCGGTGCGGCTCGTGTCCCTGAAAGTTACGCAACCCAGACAGCAGACACGATGAAGTCGAAGACGAGCGAGAGCTTGATAGCGAGCGAAAGCAAGGCGGGGTTCAAGAAAGACGGTGCCGATCAGCACAAGCAAAAACTGTTGAAAAAAGGTAAAGACCGAATGTTGGCCGTGAAGATTAAAAAAAGTTTCTATTTTGCGGTCATCGCGACGCGAATGAGCCGCTTTTTTTTACTTTTAAATCGATCTGCTTTGGTTCGTGATCGCTATCGACAATTCGGCTAGAAAAATCCAATTGATTTTCAATGACAAGCTATTATGCCGTTATTTGCCGTTTTTTTTTAAAGATCTCGTGATGTTTAAATGAATCAGCGGCGTTCAATGGCTCTTAACGCCTCTCGAATCTCCTACAATATCGTTATCTTTTAATTTGGTAATCGTTTCCCCATTACCACTATCTCATTGTGCCTGTTTGCATAATGGCATAATAGGTATCATAAATAGGAAAAATTGGTGGGTCAAACCCACACGGGGCGATAATGCTGAATGAATCGAGATATTTATTGTATCAGTATTCATTAATCTTCGAAATCCATTAGCACTATTATCGCGCCGCGCGGCGAACGCGCGTTAACTCTCAACTATTAATTAAACGTGAAATAATTACGACTACTGACCGATAGATTTTGTTTTTTTTGTATCACGCGATTTGCAAAATCATATGTTTCGACGTGAAACCCGACGCGATAATGCGAGATCGGTTTCGCCGACCGCCACGGTGTTTTACGACATCCGCCGATCATCCGTCCGTCTTATCGACTTGCCTCACGACTGGTTTAATGTATCGCGGCGACACGACTCGACGTTTAAATTACACGATGCGAAAGTACTTCGCGTGATACACCGCGCGAGCCGCGTATGTATCGAGAAGATCCGACGATATTTGCATATTACGACGACTGTTTCTCCGACCACGAATATCTCCGTCACGATTTTCGTCGCTCGTGACGGAGCGAATTCGAGGAACGTGACGCGGCGCCGCACGCCGGGGACATTTTTAACCGTCCCGATGCTCCGACGAGGAAAATACATTCCTTGCGCGCTGGAAATGCCAATCGGATCCCATTTGTGTCTCACTTAAACGTGGTCGACCACTTTCTCGATTATGAGCTGTTTGTTTGAAGACGTATTTAACAATGTCCTCAAATGATCAAATATGGTTTAAATCCAAATTTAACATATTGCGTGAAACTTATGTTAAATTTACGTAAAAAAAAAAAAAATTCGAGAAGAGAGAATTCGTAATGATCATTTGTGAGATACTGTTCCCGTGAAAGCGCAAGCTGCTTCGTTTCCAATTGAAAGTTGTTAACATGCAGTTGAGTTAACAAGCAAACAATAAAACGTTGTCTCGCTACAAATTTTTTTGCATCATGCAGAATGCAAATAATAATTGCGCTCGTTCGCGTTATCGACTACAATGAAAATCGACGCATCATGAATGCAATATGTGTGTACAAGCATTTTGTAATTTAGTTACCCCCCACATCTACTCGTCGTGGGATACTAATTACCGACTTCATGCATTATTAAGTAACCGTTGGTCAATTGTCATACAATGAACACGCGCCGAAATATGTTGCATCATGTACACCAGTGCATGCAATCGGTCTCTGCGACCTATCGCAATGCAATAACATTTACACGTCATGTACAGCCTTGAACTGTATGGAACGATAAAAAAAGTTTAGAGCATTTACAATATACGAAATCTTGTTTATTTTTATATATCGCATTATATTGCGATACAAATGCACGAAATAATTCTATACGATTATTTTTATTATCAAGTATTGTTGAATTCTACGTATTTAAAGTGTCATAAAATTACACTTTACAAAAATTATTACTGTATGCGATCAAGTTTCTGGTCAAGTGTTGAATTAGTCTACACATGAAGTATTATTGAATTAGTGCAAGTTTTCTGAGCGAAAATAACATCAAGAAGTTGTGACCATGACGATAAGAACTGGCCGCAAAAGCCACAGTTATCGCGAAGTTACCGTTAACTTGATAATCGGTAATACATACATTTTTTATCTTTAATTTTCATTCTCGGAAGATGCGTGTTGCGTAAAAAAAATAACGGTTATCTGAATGATATAACGTTCATAACGAGAAGTTATTGTCCAACACATGCATCTATGAATTGTCAATTTCTGATCGCAATCTCATGCGTTACATGAGTTTGTTATCGCAGGATAATTGAAGTGCAGCAGTTTAACACGTTTTCATTAGAGCGAGTTTAAACGCGGGCGTTAATCAAATTTTTAATGCTTCGTTCGTGAATGATCAGTTTACAAAGCCGATATTTGATTACCAACAGAAACTGTCGTTTGTTAAAATTAAATAATTATTACTTAAAAAGAATACACTTTACTTAAATTGAACTTTTATTTTCCCGAAGTTTTTAGAAATACAGAAAAGATTGTGGCAAAGCAGCAGTGCAAATCTAGAACGGTTTTTAGCAGGAGGGAGGGCGGTTAAAAATTTATCTGCTGACGTAGCAGTTCTGCAGATGTTCTTCTGCATTCTCATGCGAATTCAGCGAAATCCAACACGTGCTCTTCTGTTATATCACGCTATACAAGCATTATCTTTAATTTCTCGTACAATCTAAAATTACATACGTCTATTGTAAGCACGGCTTAAACAGAATTCGATTTCGTTCTTTCGAGTTATCGCGTTAATGTTTGCTTCGTCGAGATAACGAAATGCTTGTTAGCTTCAAAATATAATATTCATGTCGCTTAATAATGTTTACGAGTGAGAAATATCAAATATTTTCTTACTTTAAGTTTGTTACATTTCAACGATAAAAATAATGTCAATCATAAGTGTTGTTTCGTACTATTTGAAAGTCAGGCTATGTCTAGGCTCTTAAATACAAATCGTTTCTTGATGCACTTTTAGACGCCTAGATATTTTCCGCGCAATTCATTATCAGTTTTTTTCGTGTTGGCAGCGTTCCAAGTTTTCCTTCGGACAAATTAACTTGACCTAATACATATTCTAAGAACTTGCAGCGATATAACAGATTGCATTGTCTCTCCTCGTCTACTTTAAAAATATAAAATATTTATTTCAATAATATAAAATGTTCAAGTCGGAAAGAGAAAGAGATGTACATGATAATGCAAATTGCAACAATTAAATAGGTAATAACAATTTTTGATTATATTTCTCTTTCGAAGAAGATTCTACCTTTGAATTTTTTTCTTTTATTACAATAATTAACATAATGTTTTCTAACTATTGCGCTTTAGCAAATAAACACTGAAGAATTCATAAGAAAATGGCATAATGTTGCAAGCAACATTCAATAACGGTGGAAGTTTCTCAATCTATGTAAATTACAATGAAAGCTACGTCGGCTGGCTGCACAGTGCACGAAAGAAAAATAGCGATTAGATTTGGCAGATAATCATTGCACGGTCAATTAGCATTCGATTTTATGACCCAGAGTGCAACGAGAGAGAGAGACCAGGGCAGTCCAGGGTCGCCGCGTTTGACCCCACTTTGCCACATCCTATTTAGACCACTTATGAATCATATTAACATACCACGTTGCCGCACGGTATCTATGTAGAGTGGTCGCGATAAGTGATCTTATTCCTCAATTAACTTCGATTTTGTCGATTTTGTCTCGACAGTCACCGCAATCCGAAGACTTGACTGGGATGTATCGCTATATGATACAAATCGCGCTAAATGGATGGCCTTCGCGTCGAAGAGAAATGTGTGATCTGTCAAGTTTTGTCCAGTGACAGTTCTTGCGGCAAAAACTGGTTATTCTGTGCACGTCCGAGTGACACAACGTCTTTTTAACGCAACGATGAAGAGTAATCTCAATATTGAATTACCAATTAGCAACATGATTGAAGCATGCATATGATTCAGAATTTCTCTTTCGTATCAAATGTTTAATTTGCCGTGAACTAATCATAAAGGAAAAATCTGTGATTTCTGCTTTAATCAAATTGTAATTATCTTCTTTGAAGCATTTGGGAACATTTGACAAAATCGAGAAAAATTTTTATCAATTCCCCTCAGTCTTTTCGTTAAACAACTCGATCGGGTCGCTCTATTATTTTTTCCTTTTTTTTTTCGAGCGCACTGCACATGACATCGACACGTTGTTATCGCGCACGATTGACGTGTTTCGCGCGCGAATCGCGAGGACGATAAATTCCGTTATCGAGTTGAGCCTATCGACCTTTCTTTTTTTCTGGCAACAGATTTTTCGCCCCAGTTGAAGCGTGCCGTAAATTAAACGACATGCGACGCGCGGACGAGGGTGTGTCACTTCATGGACGAGTGGCCCCGTTCGATTAGCTCGCGTCGTGAGTTTCGATTCTATTCGGACTCTTCCTGCCGCAGAGAAAGCAGCATCGGCACGTATTGTTCTAAGCCGGAATAGTCAAGTCTAACACGTACAATCTGTTTAAGAAATTATTTTCGCTGTACTTCGTTCGTTTAGTCGTTTGTTTGTCGCTAAGATCGGTATTTGCTGCTATGGACATTGACGGATTCTAGGATCGGAAGTGTCATTCCTGAACCTGAGGGTCTCAATAATTCATCCCGACACGAAGCGGACGCATTTAACTCGGTCTGCCTACACGCAGCGAGGACTCCGTACTTGCGCTCGTCGACTTTAACTCATGTGACAACCCGATGACGTCAAATGTATGAAGAGAGCTGTGATGTCATCGTATATTTTTAAAGACTCGCGAGATCCGGCCTTTATTTCTCGGCTTTGCGATTTCACGCACGTTTTCATCTTTTTTAGCCGCTGGTTTATACCGGTGGTATTTGCTTTCGTTTTGTTGAATTCGTGCAAAATTCTCAAATAAAATGGTTTGCTTGAGAGAGCACATTTCTTGCGTGATTCATGCTGGATTTATACACTTGGCATTTACGAAACGAATCGAAGGAGAAATTAAATGTAACAAAAGCATTAAAATTTTTGAAAATTCGGAAAAGAGAGTTATTTCTTACACATTGTTAGTCGTAATTATTTGGCAAATTAAATTTTTACTTTCTATTAAAGCGTCTAATCGATATTATTCAAAAACAATGTTTTACAGGAGACTTAATTCACCAGTGTTTTAATCTTTTTTTTTTATTACTCCGGAAAAATAGTCCCTCAATTTCTCCACAGATAAAAATCGACCGCGTCGGCCTCTACGGAATTCGCGGCTGACGGGTAATTAGTTCGTTGCACTCTCTACATTCGCAGAATGAAAAATTCCGTTTCGCGCCAACGGGAACGAATAGAAACGCAGCATGTGTAGCTTCCTACACTTGTTTCTTCCATGCACGTATCGTTAGGTCGAGCACGGAACAGCTGGATTCGGTGCGGCGAGCGCAAATGAAGATAGATTATTAGTTCTGCCTCTCTAAATATTGATTGTGCTGTGAGGGAGCGCACATGCCCCCCAATCCCACTGACATTTCATGCGATCCGGCCACGCGCGTAACGGCACTACAGATACGCCATAATTTATCGTGGAACGCGTTCAAAACAACCGATAACTCAATAAAGGCGCCGCATTCATCGCGTCTCCTCGTAGTTGACTCATCGATCCGAAACGACCGAACTGAGCACTTGTTCCACAGCACGAATTTTCATTCATCCGCTCGTCAAGAGCTCGCGATCGTTTTTTTTTCCTTTCCATTTAATTACTCTTCCCTTTCGCGATGTACGCACGGAATGACTGGAAGCGAGAACGTTCAGTTCGCCACGTAACAATTCATGTAGTAAGAATGAATGCCATTCGCGTCGCTCGGCGGGATAAGTTATGCCGCTCGCATTCGGTCGGGACATTCATTATTTGCGTAATGAAGCAACGAAGAATAGTGTAAATAATGTGACGAATGTAATGATAATATAATGAAGAGGTGTTAAATGCAAACCGCGAAGTATCGATTAAATTCTATCTGAAATCGGCTCATGAATAATGCATTCACGTTATTCGTACGCGCATATTGGTATCAAAACACATCGTGCTCGTGTTTCGGCCGACGTGTTCGATCGATCGCGATATTAATTCGCGACGCGTACGAATCGAACACGATGTTTTACAAACGTAGTTCACAAATGACAAACACGTGCACGTGCAGATGTAAAAAAAGAATCGTTTTAGTTGATTGCTACATGTAAAAAAAAATGCAAAGAATCCTTTTTGCAGTATCTAATGACCATTGAGAAGTATAGCAAAAAAATATATCGCGAATACAGACTTTCGTCTTATTTATACTTGCAAGTTTTTAAGAACTTTTATTTAAATATATAAATAAATTTTTTAAATATTTAATTTAATTTAATTTAATAAATATGTAATACACTGTTAGAAATGCTTCCTTTACATGTAAATAAAGTTATGAATGAAATTAAAAGTAATGAATGATTTATCTGAAAACTAAGTTACAAATAGTTACTTAAATGTTACTTAAATGTAATGAAAGTGTACATGAAATTTCATAAAATTTTATGAAAAGTACATTACATTTCATAAAGTTTTATGAAATATACATTTAAATTTCATGTACATGTACACAAATATACTTTTCAGTTACAAATACATTAAATTTA
This sequence comes from Cephalotes varians, assembly GCA_037157785.1. Lineage (NCBI taxonomy): Eukaryota > Metazoa > Arthropoda > Insecta > Hymenoptera > Formicidae > Cephalotes > Cephalotes varians. The sequence goes on along the minus strand of JANQDE010000059.1, from coordinate 424,308 downwards.
ATGTAATGTCGTGAAATTAAATTCAAATTGTGTAACTTAAAAGTACATTAAACTTCATTACATTTTTAACAGTGTAGATGTTAAATAACAATAAATAATAATTTGGTGTTAATTATCTTTCTCTTTTAAAAATTATTATAGTCTCAGCATTTTGGTATTAAGATTTTTTTATCTCAAAGTGATTTATTAACAATTATCACGCGCAATCTAAAGATAAGTAAACTGTCTTTAATCTGCCATTTAGCTTTGCGATCGAAGCTATCTCAGACGTCGGTTCGTTGAGCCTCCGATTATTCTGGACCTAATCCAAACCGTTTCAATGGAGAACGTCATTAGAACGCGCGGTCTAAGCTTCTTGAAGGCGAGCATTGTAATCACCCTTTTAGCCGGCGACAGGTGCGTTACGTAACCGTTGAAAGTTAACGTACGCTCCGAGGAGAGCCGATGACCACGCGAGGAGATGCGAGTCGCCATTGTTGGCGTAAAATCAAAGAAATCTCGAATGATCGGCACGCACGGACGAGCAGGTGCATGACTCATACGGTGTCTCCTTTCCGTTATTTTTAGCTCGCGCCCCTCGTATACTTGCGGGAAAAGTTCACACTATTAACAATTGTTTTATTTAACACGTTGCCTGACCGAGTCTTGTATGTCTTATTATGTATACCATAGAATTTTTATTATCATATAATAAAATTTCTGTAATATTAAGTAAGACTGTATCCTCATGTGTCGAATATCGCGCGCGCGCGCGCGCGCGCGCGCGCACACACACACACACACACACACACACACACACACACACACTTTTTATTTTATACATTATTATTTAATTATTTTATTTAAAATTATTACATTATTAAAATTTTGTACCAGATGGCGTTTTTTTTACAAATGAAGAAATTTTGATACTCTTTTAAAATAATAGCTATTTAGTTTTTGCAACTTCCCAATTGTTATTTTGTAATAGATTAAAATATCAGTAAGATTAGATGATGTTTAGCTATCCTCAATTTCTAAAAATATGTATTCCATAATAAATAATTTTTCTAAAGTAGACCTGAATTTCTTTATCTTGTCACTTTCATAGAACATTAAAAGCAAGTTGTAATTATTCTATTTAAAGATTTACAAATAAAAACGTTTCTTTAAAAAAAGAACGTCTAAACGTACAAATATTTGCTACAAGGCTATTATTTTGCATAAAGCATTTATTTTGTTATATGCGAACGCTCGCGAATCAATTACGATATTTTCCACATCTGTTTTTTGGGTTATTATCCGATACTAGATTACGAAATTGGAAGCTAACTATCCGCAAAGAAGCATCTTTCAAATGATGAACGTTTTCTTGTTTCAGGTAAAACATTTTGTCAGTCTTGTAAGAAGAAGTGCAGTGGGGAGGTACTGCGGGTGCAGGACAAATACTTTCACATAGGGTGCTTCAAGTGTGCCCAGTGCAATGCCAGTTTGGCGCAGGGTGGTTTCTTCGCACGTGAGGGTTCCTACTACTGCACCAAGGTAAGTTGCATTTTATTCGCAACATTTCTTTTTTTTATCTCATATTTTTTGAATGTAATAAAAATTGAAAAATTTTCGTATCGGAAAGAGATAGGAACGAATAATTCAACGGATTTGTTATTTTGTCTACTAGGATTATCGGGAGCGTTGGGGTACGCGGTGTGCCGGTTGCGGAGAGTACGTGGAGGGTGATGTGGTGACAGCCGGCGAGAAGCACGCGTTCCATCCAAATTGTTTCCATTGCCAAAGATGTCGGCAACCTTTGCTGGGACAGGGAACAAAAGTGTCTCTTGTTCAAGGTACGTAAAATAATTAATCACGACTCATTAAGACCCAAATTGAATGTCTGCATCTTTCTTTTGCTTGTTGACATGACACAGCGTTTCTTACACGAAACGAGAACAGTAGAAGACTCGCTAATTCAAATAGTCAACAGTTTCTGTCAATTGTAGATTGCGATGCGTACCGAGTTATTGCGTAATTGATTGTCTCTTTAGTGTAGCTTTTACAATTAGCGTGGCAGTCAATCTGTTAAGGCAAATTGCCACTTGGGCATATCGTTACTCCACCGTTACAAGGCCGCGCGATTACTATGTACGTCCTTGTAACAATTACGCGGCCAAAGGTAAAAATCCGGCATGACGTGCATCACTTTATCGTATACTGTAACGATGCATGTCACCCATTTCCGAGAAATTAAGGCCGATTGAACGTTACGAATACATTACGCTGGATTTCATATTTAGTTCTTCGTCAAGAAAGTCGTTAAGAAAATGAAAGTCCCATCCATTTAATTGAAAGAATGTTAATTGAAAGAAAAAATAATTTATTAGAGAAAATTTTATTTTTATCAGCTTTTATCAATTTTCAAATACATTCATTCCATATTTTTCCGAACCATTACATCAATATCGTAATTATTGCTATTAATGTAGCAACGATTTATCGGAAATTTCATGAGATCAACATGATAGAACTGAGCGATCATGAATCACTTTCTTTTAAGTGAAAAGATTGCAAGATTGACAAATGAAATTGGATGACAATTCTATTATAGAAGGGACAATTGGCACGCAGGTCAAAGGTTAATGATGATATCTCGGGTTCCATTGTCGGATCTCATTAATCTTCACTATACATTACTTGTAGGTCAAGCGCTATGTCATCGATGCGTCGGTATCCCGGTTCGCGAGGCCTCCACGCCGATCAGCAATAGCGCCGGTACCAAAGGCGGCGGACACGCTGACCCTGGTGCCTGCGCCGGTTGTGGAAACCAATTGAGGGAAGGTCAGGCATTGGTCGCGCTCGATCGTCAATGGCACGTCTGGTGCTTCAAGTGTCACAGCTGCGACACTGTGCTCCACGGAGAATACATGGGAAAGTGAGTTTCACGTTCATCCTCAAATATATCATCGCATCTTGATCATCTACAGATATTATATTACTCGAAAAATTTTTTTATAAATTTGGAATTAAGATTAGATAGTCTCATATATATATATATATATATATATATATTTAATATACATATGTATAGAAAGAGAGAGGAGGACTGGAGGATTTCAAAAATAAAATTTTTAGAGAAATAAATGTCTTCAAAAAATAGTAATAAATGTATTTTTAAAATTTATTTTAACTTCAAAATTTTTCTTCAAACAGCATAAGAATGTGGTAAAGAAGATGCGATTTAAGTGACGTGCGAGCCGTAGCCGTTAAATTTTTTTCGACAGAGACGGCGTGCCTTACTGCGAGAAGGATTATCAGAAGCAGTTTGGAGTAAAGTGCGCCTATTGCAACCGTTACATTAGCGGCAAGGTCTTGCAGGCCGGTGACAACCATCATTTCCATCCGACTTGCGCGCGCTGCACGAAATGCGGCGACCCGTTCGGCGATGGAGAAGAAATGTATCTGCAGGGTGCCGCTATATGGCATCCACGCTGCGGTCCAGGACCTACCGGACCCAATGGTATCGTGAACGGACACGGGGATGCTCACACTCCGCAGCATCGGGAAACCGAGCGAATTTCCAGCAGTGCTTCGGAGATGCAGGTAAGTCCGATTGCGTCGCGCGATCGGTGATTCGCTGTTTAGACGTATTTATTCTGTACATTCGTGTATTATAACTGATTTAAGCTGTTGCAGAAGCTTGTTTATTTTTCCTTAATTTAAATATAAAAGTTCTAACGAAGCAATTATAGCGATCTTAATATGTGTAATTGTTTTAATATTATTATATTATTGATTATCGAATTAACATATGTAAAAAAATACATTTTATTTTATTTCACGTTATATTCTTGTTACGCTTGACTTGCTTATTGTGAACAAAGCTGTACACATGGCGTTTGTATTTTATATAACTTTATAACAATTATTATGATTCATATAAAATGTTAACGTAACGTAACAATGAAAGCAAGCCTTCTATTTTATGGACGCATAATTTACATTAATGCAGTATTATTTGTGTCTTAAATAATCATTTTTAATATACGTATAATATACGTATAATATTATAATTGCCTATTACAGGTCGTTTCTGAGCAATTGCACTTTTTTAATGATAGATTTTACACAAATCACTAAGAACACTGCGTTTGAAAAAACATCATGGATCGTGTATAATTTAAATAGCAGATATTTTAAATAAAGCAATATTTTAAGCATTAATAGTATATTCTTTGATTCATTCAGCGACACAAATATATTCTATCGTTGAAAATTCATATCTTAAACGGAATGGAAATAGCATCGCATTCCGGAGCGTTTTAAAATAATATCGTGAGTGTCTAATTTTGATTCCTTCTTGATCCAGAGGAAATAGAACAAACTGTGTTTTTCAAACGTAACTGTGTTTTTCAAATGACTGCTCTTGAATCTATTTATTTATCTATGCTGTTCTATTTATTTAATAGCTATTGTTCCAAAAAAGTTTATTCGAGAAATTAAGAATTATAGTAAATAGATTGTGTATCAATTTTTAATGAGGAAGTCAAGATTTCAATATCGTATGATTCAATAGTTAGAATCAATAAGTTGTTTTGATATCAGTAATCAGTATTGTTAAAAATTGTAATATCCATGTTATGTTAGAAAATAAAAAAAGTGCATGCTGCTGTCTAGAACTCGTATTATTTGACTTAGCTGCTTTATATAATATATTGAATTGTATTTGTCTGCATAATTGAATTTGCCGATTATATTATAAGGAAAGCGAAGTGTTTCACATATGTTAAACATTTTCTTGAAAGTTTATTTTATGATTTCTATTACTGTAATATACGATGGGACTCTATATTAGAAACGTTACTTTGTATTTCAAATCTTACAAACTCTTCTACGAAACACTTTGCCATTCTGTACACATATTCTTGTATGTATGTGTTAGTATAGTATTCTATATAGCGGCAATATAGAGTAGAACATCTAGAATCCAAGAGACATTAATTATCTCGTCAGCTTTGTGTGTAGCTTGATTTTTGCCTCGGAGGATCAGCTAGCTTGTCACTTTACCGTTCTTTCGTCTCACGCACGCCTCGATGTAGGAAACAAACGAAACATCAAAGATTATATTATCATATTTTATTTTGATTAAGTTTTTATTATCGCTTTTCTTAATCGTTGTTTACTTTTTCCGCACGGTCATTATGTATAGTTTTCATTGCGGTCACGCACGCCAAGCCTGAACGGATCGCTGTGCAGCCCTTACAGCAGCCTCAGTCGCAAGGTATGCCATATGTCACTTAGCACGGCACTCTCTCGACAAGTATTTCTGGTATCATTTCTCGCATTATCACTTCTCGGCGACACGTGCTTTCGCTCTGTCAGATACTTGCGATTTTATTTCAATTTTATCGATTCGTTAGATAGAAAAATAAAATTATTGAGACATTATTCGGAATTTATACTCTTGTTAGCTAGTATAAGACATTTTTACTAGTAAAACAAGATGATTCCAGAAATCTAATTGCGTCAATTATTTTAGTTATCTATTGTTTTTTAGATTGTAAATGTAAATAGAGAAAGAAAATTAGTGTATTTCCAAAAAATCAAATTCTCAAATATGTAAATTGTAGTTAATATAAATGTGTTTTTTGACAGAGTTGCTCGTCTTGCACGATCTTTTTCTTCTATACGAAGTGCGTCAACAATTCAAATACAAACATAAGAAGTTCTTTTAAAAGAAACAAATTTCGAATGCGAGATCAAATTATTTTGAAGAACATTTTGTTTATCCAATTTCTTACGCACTTTGTATAATTGATAGTAACATTCAGATGTATAAAACACAAATTGTATCACATATGTGATAAGATACATTGATTATCTCAGTATTATCCCGCGCGAACTGGAAGCCCCGGCCTGATCTTGCGAGAATACGGACGACCGGCGGAAGACGTATCTAGGATTTATACTTACTCATACTTGACTGAAACGCCCAGTCAAGGATATTTGAGACGTCCGATACAGCCATACGATAAACCCCCCACTAGCCCGCATTTCCATAGACCTAGCTGTAAGTTTTCTCTATATGTATATTTACAATTTAATCATTATAGATATTAATAGAATTACATAATAAGATACATTAATAAAATTATAAAACAGTGCAATTATGCTGCAAACATTCCTCAAATGTAATCTCTTTAATATTTTGAGCATGAGGAGCAGAAATTTCCATCTATTTAATTTATAAATTAAATTTATAAAATATTTGATTTTTTTATGAAATATTCAAAAGAAATATCTTTTGTTTTAATTTTATATTGTTCGTCTGGCTTATCAATTTATCTATGTTCGCCAGAGTTAATTCGTCAATTAGTCCATATAGAACGCGTTTATTTCGTTGTACAGCATCTCGTTCGATAAGAAGCAGTGGTGGACGCAGCAGCAGATCAGGAATGAGAGCTTTGGTCGACGCATTGAGCGATACCAGACCGAAATCGCCGGCAAGCCAAGTAGATAATGATGAGCCGATAGAATTAGCGCATTATCCGGACGCCATGAAACCGCCCCCAGGAGCCCAACCACCAATCGAGAGAGATGATTTTCCCGCTCCGCCGTATCCTTACACTGATCCTGAGAGACGTAGACGATGGTCCGACACTTACAAGGTATTATCTTACCTTTAATCTTCAAAATAATATATCATTTTTCTCATTAATTCTTTAATGATGCTGATTATCAGTGATTAATGTTCGTCTGTTTTTAATTTAGGGAGTACCTGCATCTGATGACGAGGATGACGTGGATAATAAAACATATATCAAAGAGGCGGAACAGAAATTAAAAAAGGAGCAGGATGAATTGAGCAAGATCGATACGGGAATAGCCAAAGTATTCCTGCAAGATCGCGAAAAAGATCGGGAGAATTTAAGACACAGAGCTGCGAATGTTGATCCTAGAAATGCTTCGAGGACACCATCTGCCGCCAGGGAACCAACGTATCGATTGCGTTACGAGAGTCCCGTCGGCGCATGTAAGTGACAATTAATTTTGTATCTTTAGTATTTTGATATAAAGACTCTTTAATTATTTAGTTTGCCTAATTAGTTCCATTTAATGTTTTGAGAAAAACATATTGTTCTTAGATTTACAATAGACTTGAAAGTTTATGAACAGTGTCATTCTTAATATTTATACTATTTATAATTCGAAGAACATTTTGCAGCGCCTTCGCGAAATATCGATCACGCACGGCCTTGGGAAGATGACGATGGCTTCAGCTACAGATCCAGCGGACCTAGCTACAACGGTAAGTTTTCGTCCATCGCTCAATGCCACTCATAATTGTCTCATTAACTTAAGTAACGATCATCTCATACATGTCCACACGTTCGCACATGACACTAACATATCACTCTACCGTTTAAAGTAACATCGATTAGAGAACACTCTGAGTCTTGATAGAGCAGGGTTTCCCAGGGCGGGCGATCGTAAATGGTCCCATTTTATTGATAAAAAAGAAACGTTTCCTTTGTGGAGGAAGACCGAATCGGCCAATGCAATGACGTGGGAGGGTTTCATGCTAATTAAATGATGATAACAGTATGTAACGCTTGAAAGCAGGACTTTATTTTAAGTGGCGTGTATAGCACCAAAAAACCATACACTGGACGCCCAATTAATATACAACAGGTGATGTATTCTGCCTATGCATGTTATCGTCCCTTACCTCGATGTGCTTGCTTTATCTTTTTTTTTTTTTCATCGAACTGCGAACGGTGCATCAACCGATACCTCGAAATAACAGCCAATTAAATCGCTCGGCAATTAAATTGCAATCTTTAGTCCTGGAAATCGTTTCTCGAGGTAATTGATCCTGTTCTATATCTTGCATGGTACTTGGGACCACGAAGTTTCATCATACACGAACACATATTGCTCCAATGCACATCACTCTCATTTCCGCGGCACGACCGTACCTTTAGATAGAATTTAAACTGAACTGAATTTAAATTGACTGAAAAGTCAATTTATTATCATTTTTTTATCTCTTTTCTGTATTCTGCTTCAGTAAGGTTTGAATCGCTATCGTACTCATTCTATTTAAATTTAAGCAATGTTAATGTTTAATCGAAATTATTACAAGATGTATGAACATTCGTTATATAGATGATCATTTCATATTTCATATTCGCAATATTTCTTTGCAATAGAAGAATTATATTTTATTATTTCTAATATTTTGCTTTTTGTCTTTTTAAGAAACAACAAATATAAATAAAATCTACTAGCTAATTTCTGATTTGATTTTGATAATTGACAATTGAATTGTTAATGAAAGATTTTAGTATTAAAATATTTTTGTAAGAAGAGTTAGTCGTTAAATATTTTTTAAATCTTATTTACAATATTGGAAGATAATTTAGCAATACGATCGTTTTGATTTATTGCGCATGATAATTATTTCTTTTCTGCACCGCACATCTTTGCTTTCTGATAGATATACAGAATTTTGCTTCACGGTATCTTCCAATGTTGGGTCACCAGTTAATTTTAGAACGCTAATGTGAACGCTGAATGGAACATTTGACAACTAATTTAGTTTTATACCATATTAAAAACAAGTAAGAAACAAAGACATTACGACGTTAAAAAAGGCAATCAGAGTTTACTGTTACAAATACTGTAATAAGAAAATTTAAGTTGACTGATTATTGCAACTAGTTATTGCAACTTTCAGTAATTACGAAGGATATTTGATAGCAGAAGTTAGCGTTCTAGATTTAATAAGACATGGCAATCTACGTTAGTCAGTCACGATGCTACTACCTGTCGTCTATCATCGTCTCTATTTGTGTTTTTGTGTTTGTGTTGTGTTTGCGTGGGCGGCAGTTGGGAGGTCATCGGCGCGCTCCCCGGCTCCCAGAAACTATCCACCCCTTGGTACTCAACGCGCCTTCACTCTTCCAAACGCCACTAGGCACTATCACTCGGTGAGTCCGAAAACTTTCCAATTCGCCCGCCGTTGGTCCCAAGTCAAACCAAGTCCATCTTTAAGTTCCATTATTAAGTTTCCCGATTTATTATGAGTTTAGTTTTTTTTTTAATATTTTGAAAAGTTTCAATATTATTATATCACCTGATTATTTTTACGCGAATAAGGACTGCAAATTATGCACGTGTAAATTAAGCATGTAAAATGTTATTTGCTGATGAAAAAAATAAGAATTCATAATTATTTCTGTATCAACATTGAAACACCGATCACCTTAAATTGAGATTTCCGATAACACAAGAGTAGTTCATCTGTGTCTGTGATTTCCGAGATGCATCCCGTTTACTACAAAATAGGCGATAGAATATGTAACTTTATTATGATGTTTCGTTTTTGGAGGACTACATTTATATTTTGATCTGCGTTTTCAGTAAAAAAAGGAAAGCTTTTGACTTGTCATCACGGCGGGCGCGCTTACGAGAAGAGTCTATTGTATTTATATGCAGGTGCTGGCTTTTTATGTATCTGTTTTTTTTAATGGCGAATTGCCTCGCACACTCTACTTGATAAGAGTGAATGCTTCGTGCACTTGAAACTGTCGGATATCTTTAAGCACCGTTTGCCGATGGGGGTGCGATAATATATTTGAAATTATTATCATCATAGATGTTCTTTGTTACACGCGATAAAATTAAAAACAATTAGATTTTGTAGGATTTAGCGACACGATTGATGTCTGTCTTTTTCAATTATTTCTTTCAGATATTTGTTAAATATGTATATTTTATTACTAATTGCATAAGAGATAATTATGTATATAAAGTAAAATTAAGTAAATTATAATAGAATTATATCGCGTGTATGTGATGGATATCTGTTTTTTAAATCGAAATTAATTTATTCGGATTTATGAGAAACATTGTAAAATACGAAGTATCGAGTATATCATTGTTGAGGCGCAAAGATAGGGAGAAGTCCCTTGATAGTGGTTGATCTTGGAAGGGAGCGAGGATAGCTCCGGGTAGAGTTAACGAGTACAAAAAAAAAAATCTGGCAAGCGAACGTTGGGCATTCGTATGGGAGATTGAGCGAATTGAAATCACCGCTAAGAACTAATCAGTAACACCTGTCGATTGACTGATTTGCAAACCAGTTGTGAGCTCCCTTCGGCACATCCCGAAGCCGGGGTACGGTCTGGCACCGCGAAGTCACACCTTCTCCTCGACTGGCGGTTCCGTGTCTGCTCTCCCTGTAAGTCTTGCACCGCAAGTCACATTCGGCGATGCGACGTGCACCGCGCTGATAGTGCAATAATACGTATATAGAAGAGAGTATACATAGAGTCGACTTCGTGGCGACCGAGCAGAACATGCCTCTCTAAGATAACGCTTTTCTGTCGTCTAGGGCGACTATTCGTTCAGCGGGATGGGCGACAAGACGCACAGCACTGATTTCTCGTCTGGCAAGTCGGACAGTGAGTAAAACGAGAGGGATCGACCGACGCCGGTCCCCGCTGCACACACATTGGCTCTCTCTCTCTCTCTCTCTCTCTCTCTCTCTCTTTCTCTCTCACCACCTGTTTACATCATGCTTCCCGAGCTTGACGCGCTCGCAAATTAGATGCAACGCCTGCAATACTATCGTGAAGCGACGATTTCTATTGGCTTCGAACTAAGATTTCACTAACAATGTTGATCTAAGATATTTTGGCATGTCTGGCAAAACAGAACTTTCTTTAGTTCCAATGTGGAGTACATCTTGTTAACAAAAATTTTATTTGATATTTCTTTCTTTCATGTTAAAAATTTTTTCATGTTAAAAATTTTGTAAAAATGATTTCTAATTTGAAACTAGTATTCTCTGGTAAAGTTTACTTAAAATTAATTGAAATTTAATTTACAAAGAGCTTTATAATTATCGATCGTTTGGCTCAAAGATTACTGTTTTAATAATTTTTGTTATGAGGCTTTTAGTGTTTATGTTTTGAGAAAGATACGTGGTTTCCGACATTTCAAGTTTATACGCAATGTCTCGTCATGCATAATTTATGATGGAACTGCGATTTTTGCGAACGCGTCGTTGTCATTTTATCATTTTCTTTATATACTACTTCGTTTTTTTTGCCTTGTTCTCGCATGCTTCACTAACATCCCTGCGAGCTATCGTACTGTCACTGTGAAACATTGGCCTGTTGTACATCGTCATGTAACATTGTTTATTTAAAGAACTATGATAGTGACACTTATTTGATTATGCACTATGAAATTAATAATCATCTATGGTGTGTCAATTTTTTCTCAGATAAATAATCATGTCAAATTAATGAAAAAGCGATAAGATAAATTATATTGTGCTAGAAAATATCAAAGACAGTGTTATAAATGGAGATGCCGATACTTGGCACATTTTGTATTTGACTAGAAATTAGAATTATAATTACAGTATTATATTCTTCGATTCCCCCCAAAATAATGTATATAACGCGATTATTAAAATCGTTAGTCGACACATTCTTACAGACTTTAGCAATTCTTCTATAAGTCTGGAAATTTTGCAGTTTTATTAAATTATGAAACAATCATGTCTCCAGCATTACTTTGTCTATTTTTAATTAAGTAGTCATGTTTATGCTGCTCTGCGCATTTTTTCACAATATTTCATGCACTGGCAGGTAATGAAAGGGATATGATTGATGAAAAACAGATTGTAGTTAGCATAGGAAATGGTTTGTGCAACATGGTTTGATATGGTTTTCTTTCACATTTTTCCCCAATTTTAGTATCAACAGGCAGCATCACGGATGTGGATCGACGGGCATTGGTATGTACCACTGCCCCATACTACTCCCGGCGAATTAGCATGGTTTGTAGTTTGTTTTTGCATCATAACGAATTCCGTTTATTAGAACAATTTTTTTTTAGTCATATGTTAAATATATTTCTTTCTCTATATTAATTTTAAAATTATTTTAAAATTATTTTCAAAATTATTAATGTGGATTATAATAACTTTTTAAAAAATATATAAACATTGTTAATTTTGTAAATTAATTATAAAATAAGTTTCAATTTTTTTGTTGAAAGGTGAATAATTTCTTTCTTGAATTTTAAATGCAGAAAGATTCATCGAATATATGTTTTTTAATTGTATGTTGCATCCAATTATTCTAATAAATGGAGTTTATGCAAGTGTAATTTTATTTAACATTCTAGCACGTCTCTATAATTGCAGATGTGTTGCATTAAATGCACACATTCGTCTAGAAAAACAAGACAATACAGTTCGTACGTTTGCAAAATTTACGATATATATGCATATTATTTATACTTATTTATATGATTATTTTTGCTACTTGTCTTTATTATGATGTAAAATATTGTGTACATAATGTTGTATAATGAGTATGCATGCATGCTGTACATTTTGCTATTTTTTGAGTTCTGCATTTTTTATCATCTGTACTTATTTTTAATTCGCTCTATGTTGCATATTCAATTTTTCGTCAGAGTTTTTCCACCTTTTAATTAAGTTAAGTTAATTGATCTTTTTTGTCCAATTTGCACTGTTTAATTTTATGTTTAAAATGTATTATTTTATCTTCCTTGCGTTTTAATATAATTTATTTTTGAAAAATTTTAATTTTTTTATGTAACGGAGATAATTGAAGACTTTTTTTATATAACTTTAAATAATTATATATATTTAATAATTTTTTTAAGATAACATAAGAAATTAATATTATATTTGTAATTTGACACGTTATTAATATAACATCACTTTTTATATTAATATGAGGTCACTTTTTAAGGAAATGATTTTATATTGTCGTTGTCAATAATAATTTGTTGTAATTTTGTACTTATTATAAAGTAGCTATTTAAATATTTCACGTATTAAAATGTGTTTATATATATATATATATATATATGTATATGTATATATATATATATGTATATAATGTTTTTTAAATAGTAAACTATTTTTTATACAAAACTATTTTTTAATTATAAAAAATGCATGTATAGTATATATTAGGGTATATTATTCGCACGTAGAATGATTCAAATCTATTTTAATTAAATTAGTGTACATATATTAAAGGAATGAAAATGATTGAAACTCCAATTGATATTTTAGTAATTGAAAATTGATTAATTGATATTAAAGTAATCTATTGAGTCATACGAATTTTGTACATGTGTGTATATAAAAAAAATTTGTTAATTATATTATTTATTAAAATTGCTATTTATTAATTACATTATTCAACCATTTGATTATTATATATGCGGAATACAACAGTTTTGTAGTATTTAAACAATGTGTTTAAGGCGTGGACAAAAATATTTTTAGGGGATGCATGATAACGGAAATTTTTTATTGAAATATGTATTTTTGAATAGATGATGTATTTTACGAACTTGTTACCAAATTTATGTTTGATACAAAAGAGTCTTCATCTGACGAATCTTCTCTCATTCAAATTCATTTTGCTTTACTGAGGATTCAAAAAATGCAAATGCAATCTCTTACATCTTTTTCGCATCGTCCATATCATTGTCGTATTATTCGCATCTGTTTCCGCTACTATAACTCATGATTTTGTGTGATTGTGGCGCAGAATGATGGTGGAATTCTTCCTTCGTCCACCACATATACGGGTGGCCTAGGTTCGGTTGTTGGAGGCCACGGGGGTCATCACGTAAGAAGATCGCTGCCGGACATGGGAGCTGCACCAACCGAACCGCCCAAGCTTTATCCTTATCATTTACTTGTTATCACCAACTACAGGCTGCCAGCTGACGTGGATCGTTGTAATCTCGAGGTGAGTGCTAATTATCGCTTTATTTATAAGTAATTGTGAAATTATTATACAATGCATGTAATAATTTCTTATTACTAAGAATAATATTCTCTGTTGTCTCTCCTCATCGCGTTTTATTGAGATTAATGGGTACAATAATCATTATGACAATAACGTGAAAATAACTCGGACTCTTTGTTTTTCAGCGACATCTCTCCGACGCGGAATTCGAAGCTGTTCTACAGTGCTCCCGAGCGGAATTCTACAGACTGCCACAGTGGCGTCGCAATGAAATCAAAAGACGTGCCCGTCTCTTTTAATTTACGCCACATATTTTGCTTACTACACATCGCATCGTGTCGCGATTGCGTTACTGCGGTACGGTCCGTACATTCCTACTGCGTGGGTAGATGCATCGCGGGGAAAAAAATGTGTTCGACAACCATTGCGACCATTCTGCCGGTTGATGTGCGCTCGCAAAAATAAAAAAAATCTTCTAGACTGGAGCGCACGCAACAGATTCGCAGACACATACGCACACAAACACAATATAATAATGAGCGGAGCACTGCCACTTGTCGTCAATTTTTTTCTCGCAGCAACGAATCCACAGGCAGCTTTATCTATGACTCGATCTTAGCGATGTAGTCGTTTTCGAGTTCTATCATACTCTATTACGACTTGATTTTATTCATACACGTTGACGAATACGCAATGATGGCTGATATTAACGTATAGGGGAGAAGATAATCAAATAGAAGAAATTGCGATTAAAACTCTTAATACAATTACTATTGTAAATAAGAAGTTAATCGAGAAGTCGAAAAAGCGGCATGGAGGAGCAGCTAGGAAGTTTCGAAGTACATAACCGTATATTCGCTAAATCGCATACATACATATTAACCTTGTGGAAGATTATGACACAAGGAAAAAAACGCTACTATTTAGGATTATTTAGGATTTATCATTATTATTAATTACTATTAATATTATATTTTACTATGTGCAACATGAAGAATTAAGAGTAAGCAAGCCCAGCTTGCTGAATGGTGCGATTGCACTGATTAATCGGACGATTTGCGTGTGATTTGTCACTTTTTAACTTACTCTGCGACAAGGATTATTTTATAAAGTAGCTTAAGCGCAAATATGATGTCCTTGTGTGAGAAGATATCAATTTGTCTTTATCCTTTTAATTATCCTTGATGTATTAACTAAAGAAACGCTCTGCAGTGCGGATTGCGATAGACTTCTATAACTACTCGATCACTCTACATTAGAGTATGAATAAGAATATCAGGACCAAATTTATAGCTGTGGTGGATCTAATAATAGTATAGAAAGTATTATTAGATTTTATTACATTTTAAATATATATGGATTCGTCCAATTCATAGCAATTTTCGTAATATTTTGGAAATGGTATAGGATAAACTTTAAAATTTTTCAAATCTTGTATTCATATTCATCCTATTAGCAATTCTTAAAATTTTCTAAAGGGAAGATCTTATTTGATGTTTTCAAAAGGAAAACTTCTAAGATTTATAATATTTTAAACTCAAGGAAGAGATGCATTTTGAACGCATAAACTCTTATCATATATTTCATATTTAAAAAAAAAAGTTGTTTCGCTACAGTCAAACTTCAATTTTGGATCACAGCGATCGTCCTCCACCCTTAAATTAGGTCCTGCACAGAATTAAAAAAGTTTCGAAGTAATAGATGAAACAGTTATATATAAACTGATATTGGACATACATGCGTCCATTAAATAGAGCCGATTTATGCAAAGCGAATAAAGTTGAATTTTCATATATATCGGTGAGAAACACACGACTGTTACGCTGTACGATTATTATATCTAGATGAGTTTACTACATATTCGGATATGCATGCGTGCAATAAGATTGACACGCTTTGTTCGAACGAAGTCACTGAACTACTTTACTATGACGCGTGTGCGACGTTTTATCAAATCAGCTGCGTTTTATTATTCACACATTTTGTCCCCTTACCTTAAGTCATGTGCCTAACCAGTGAATGTCATGGGATATTTTATGCGAAGCAGAGAGAAATCATTAATCTTACAAAGCGTTCTATATATGCTTTGTATAAGACTCACAATTCCTACAATCCCAAAGCAACACATGGCTTTCGAAGCGATGATTCTTTACGATGATCAGGCGTCTTTAGATCTTTGTGTTGCCTTGGATAACATCTTCGCAAAAAAAATCCAACATTCTCCATGATCGCTAACACACAACTGATTATTTCGTTATCTCGGTGTCGTTTGAGATCGACACCGTTGTAATATTTTTTCTTTTCTTTTTTTTTATGGATATATTTTCACGTAAAACGCATTCGCGTAATCTTCTTTTGTTTTGTTCTTATTATAAATAAATCTCACGTTCTATTAATTTTGTATACGACCGACACTCTTGATCATGGCGCAACGTTATTGTTCCCTGTGCAATGCGAATCAATGTATGTTTCTGTTGTATAGAGCACATTGCTTCCGCTAGTCCCTAAAGTTAAATAAATGCAAAACATACGAAAAAGCTAACAACGTTACTGCCACTATTGCGATAATTATAGAGTAATTTCCTGCAACAAAATCAACACGCACATCACTTCCTGATCTATTTCATGTAGATGTCCGTGAGGAAAGGTCTTCCAATTTCTTTGCGGAATTTGCTCGCGGTTGTTCGCTGGCGTTATTTTGCAAAGGCAATCCAAAATCAAAAAGTAACAAATCAAAGAAACCATCGTAGAATAAAATCAAATTCGGAGTGTTCTAACTCGCTGCAGCCTATTGTAAAAATTTACACATTAAATCAGATAGAAGCGCTACAGAATGCAAGACTAACGCGGAGTTACTTTTTCACGAAGAATCACGAAACCCTCCAGCACACTGGAGAGCGGCTCGTATTGGTCTGACACTAATTCTGCCTTTTCATCCGCGCACAATAACACTGGTGTGGTTTGTACGTGACCGCCGACAATGGATTTCGGATTACCCGCTTTTCCCACAACGTCGACGCTTTGACCGATTCTTACCGATACCGGCAAGTTCTGCAAATTGAGAAAAAACGTTTCTAAATTTAGAATATTTCTACCCTACAATAGATTATAAGATTTTACAGTTAATTTCGATAACTCCCTTGCACACCTTAAGATTCTCATCCACAGTGACCAGCCACCTTGGTTTCATCGCGACCGCCAAACAGTACATTAAATAGTGAGACTGAGATAATATAAGATTCCTACAATCTAAACATGCAACGAGGACGATCATCAGACCAGCCAGAGCGGTGTAGTCTAAAACTTTCGAAGCATATCGCAAAGGTGATAAAGATAAAGTGCCCTGAAAGGAAGAATGTAATACATGAGGATACAATTTTTCCAACTGAAAGAGCGATTAATAAGTTTTTATTCTGCATTAAATGGAAGTGAACTGATTTGTTAGAAAACATCGTTGCTTTATTGATATCGTTATTACTGTTTATCTATTAACTACTTAATTGTAAGCGCCCCTTTACCTTGCCCAGATGCACTAAACCTTGAGAGATGCGCACAAGGAACAGATGAGACGGATTCTTCGCATAATAAGCCGCCAATTGTCTCAACATCGTCGTTAATCGTGCATTGTTAGTACCTGCGCCTACTAGGCCGAGGGCAAAAATCGCATTCAGAGCTACATCGGCATCGTGGTCATGGCTGTATTTGTTCAGCACATCCAAGATCGCTGGATCAGCATTCGACAAAGAAGATAACGCCAACGCGAGGGGCATGGCGCGTCGCGCTGGTGCTGGTCCGTATCTTCCGACCTACATTTATTAAGCATAGTAATCGAGGACTCAGAGAATCGCAAAAGCTATTCCCATAATAAATATTAAGTCTCACGCGGACTTATCTTCTTACCTGACCAAAGATCCTCGAATTTTCCTTTCCCTCTCCAAGTCCAACTACACCTACCCCAAGGGATGCTATAGCCTGCGGAGTTCCAATATCTCTGAAATTAATACATCATTGATTATTTTTTTACTATAAATTAATTATTTAGCATAAAATATGCAGAAACACAATAAAATTAATTTTTTTAATTACATTTATTACAAAGTTATTAATTTATGTTCTATATTGCTGTTTATTAATGCCTTATTTAATATTTAATATTTTTGTTTTTAGTAAGATACTTACTTAGCAGACTCTTCGATTTGGCTGTCGTTCTTTTTATTCTTCTCTAACTTGGTAGAATTCTGTGGTTTTCTTTGATCACAGCAGCTTGGTATCGGAGTATTTTCAGGTGTCGTTTTTGCACTCATTACTTCCTCGATCGCTTCTGAGCAGATCCTTAATAATTCTTGCACTATCAATACATCGCCGGTGCCCGCATATGCACAAATCTAACAGAATCAAGTTTGAATTATATGAATCGAGGAAGTTGTGAATTTAACAGCCACTTTTGCTATATTTGTTACATTTATGACAAATTTTTTACGAGATTTTTTAAGAAAATCATAGCAATTTAATTTTACTTGTAACATAGTTTGTGAAGCAAAGTTATATGGTTCTGGCAAAGCCTCGAGAGCTGCAGATGGGGTTTCTATGGCGTCTCGGGTTCCCATGTAAATCATTCCTAAGGCTAACGCCAAAAATCTGCATGAAAAAAATAATTCCTGTATATATCATGTACACATTTACGTATATTTATAATATTATGTATAATAATTACTTTTTTACATTATCTATAAATATAATAAATATAATAACATAATTATACCTGGAATGTGTAATAACAAGTTCCTTCATAGATAATCCCAGTAATTTCAACAGAATAGTCGAAGATACATCAGAATCTCCTGAGCCTACATTCACAAGGCCCAAGGAAATGGCGATCAGTGACAACACTTGCATATTATCTGAGAAAATTCATAATTATGTGGCAACTATAATTATTTTTATCCTTTTTGAACAAATAGTTTTAATTTAAACTATACAAATATAAAGTATAACATAAAGAATAATAAAGTATAATATAAGAAAGAAACACACAATTTAAAACGTCAAAGATTATCTCTTTAATTTTTTTTTAGTTTCTTTATTACACACACACACACACAAAAGAAGAGTTAATTTAATTTTTTATTTTTGAATCAAACTAACTGAAATGAAAATTATGTCATTATATTTATACATCAATTATAATATTACATTATTTACTTTGCTCATCGGCTAAAGCTCCAGAAAGAAGTTCAGTGACATCTTTTCTTCTGGAACCAGCGTAAGCCATACCTAATCCTATGATGGCTCCAATGCGAAGGATCTGGCTGTTTGACTTTACGTACTCGCTGAGAAGCGCCAAAGCCGGATCACATTCATTACGTATTCCGCAATTCACCAGTCCAATCGCTAGCAAGGCACCAGATTTTACATAATCTTCATTTGTGTAAAGATATCTATATAATGCACAAAACTATCAGTGAATGATTAAAAAAATAATAGTCCTTTCTCAATTTATCATTGTCTTCTTTCAAAGAAATGTTTCAAAGAAATGAAAAAAAATTAGGATTAATTCGCGAGAGATACTATATTATATATTAATATATTTCTACGTGGAATTTATATTAACTTATCGATGGGAATTAATCCGCCGTCGATGTCCCACATGTGTATCAGGCCCAGAGAAGCAGTAGCTGATAACATTCCATGCTCCTGAAAAAGAAAGACCGTATATTTTTATTTATATTGCAATATTTTTATTATATAATTTTTAATCAGAAATTTAGATTTAATATTCAGATACCTCTTAATTTTTCTTTCTATAAATTGATAAATAGTAATTTATATCTCCCATTACAAGAGATATAAAATTAATTATTTAATATTAAAGTTTTAGAAAGCATTAAATAAGATATTTTTTGCAAATTATTAAAGAATCAAACCTTGTTTTTATACACCCAACAATCCGATGTATTCGCCATCAGTTTATCTTGGCCGAAACCAGCATGCACAAAACCGGAAACGAAGCTCGCTGCTAAATTTGCCCTAGCCGAATCGTGCTCCATTTGTTTAAATCCGCTTACCAACCAGCTCTTATAGATATCCTCAGGGAGCTTTGGCTCGAGTATGTCAAGTTCTCTAGCAAGAATTTGGAAGTGGGTGTTTACATGGCTATTGCTAAGGATTGTCTCGATGTCTTTGGCATCATCTCCATGATACGCTGTTCTCAAAGGTTGATCCTATTTAAAAAAAACAAAATAATATTTTATTCTGAATTTATTTTGCAAAATTTTTTAATCTTCAAAATCAAAAAGTTGACAAAATCAAAAGTTGACAAAAAGTTATAATTATCTTTTTTTTTTATTTTAATCAACTCTTATTAAATTCTTGTAAAAACAATTAAAAGATATACTCACTATCGAATTAAGAGGGAGAAATAGAAAAACGCTTGTAGATTGTATAATTATTGTTTACTATTTAATTTATTTGAATCAATTTATCTTTTATTAAAGTAAATTTAGTTATTTATTATTATTTATATATTTACATAATTTTGTAGATATACAAAATTAGTAAATAGGCGTATGGCATTTCTGAATTACTTTTAACATTGTCCTGTACGCGATGTTCTGCTTCTTACTCTGTTATGAAATAGTCAAATGCTATGCAGATATTATGCAAGGAGTTACTTGCAGACGGGCGAGGATAAAGGCTAGTTGATTCCTCATCAAAGAATTGGGACAAGCGGTGAAGCATTTGAAAACAAGTTCCGAATTTGCAAGTTGCAGCGCTACCAAAATTGCCTTGGTATATTCCTTAAACTTTAGATATTGCTCCGTGGCAAATTCTAATATTTGTCTTCTCTCTGTATCCTCACTGAAGAATACATGTAATTTAAAAATACATGTAAATCAGTGATGTAAACACGCAGTGTTTATATCGCTTATTGAATAGTGTAACAAATTCTTTTAATCATATTTTATTTCATTAACAAATAAAACTTATTTATAAGCTATATTTATATTGTAGATATTAAGTTGTGAAACTTAAAGAAATTAAATTTTGTTTATAAATTTATGATTTATTTATAGATTTATGTGCCAAATAAATTGTGCTTAATAATTTTATCTTTAACAATCAATTGGATTGCTATTATTTAAAAAAATAAGACAAATATGTTTTTAATTATAGTAATATTGTCCGCTACCTGTAGGCCGCACAGCTAATTAAATAATGGCATACTCGTGCAAAGTTTGCAGACTCCAAATATTCTGCAAGGAAATTCAGCTCGTCGATCTCCAGGCACAGATCACACGCTTGTATTTCTGCATTATGTCTCATATCAAATGCAATAATGCTCTTGATTAACGGTGTAAGGCGCTTTCTATAAAAGATGCGCCATTTTTTTTACATTATTTTTATTACCTCTGGTCTTGGTACAAATAAAATTAAGCATTAGGAATATATAAATCAAAGCATTATCTAAATTTCCTACAGATTGCTACGACATCAGAAAACATTTATATTTATATAATCGTTTATTTTTAAGTAATATACCTGATCTCATGCTCCTCCTTAATCGGCGCGTTCGTCCATTCGTCGATGATCTCTGTCTCAAGTTGTCGCACGTATTCATGGCCCCATTCCCCAGGATTATTCACAACCCCTTTGATGCAGAAATCTAGACAGTCCCTGGATCCTGGAATAGCTCCAGCAAGAGCAAGTACACTCAGGATTTCTGCAAAGCGTATCTTTGCCTCTTGTCTCTTGAGTCCTCCATATATGCTCCGCAAGCTCGGATAAAAATTTCTCAAGTATTTGAGAGGTTTTGGAACGGAAGTCATCGAAGTTGTGGATGTACGTATTAACATCCTCAGGTGATTCAATGACAGCAACATAGCTGTTTCATCTTTACCCTGATAACAAAATTAATAGCATATGCAATCCTAAGTTTCTCCTAAGAAAAAGCAGATTTTAGTTTAATTCTTATTAAAAATAAGAATCGATAAATTTTAGATATAGATTCAATCTTTAATGGCTTATTCTTTTTTTTCTAACCCAAATATGTCACAGAATTGTCGAAATTTATTTACTTTTAATACATCGACCGCTTGTAACAATTCTTCCTGTAATCTCTTATCTTCTTCACTCTATATAAAAATACAAAATAATGCTGGTACACAATATTCAATTTTTAATATAAATTGACATTTAAATCAATTTATATGCAACATTTTATTTAAATTGACATTTTAATATATCTTGCAATTTTTTAGTCAATGTTACGCGCTTACCATATCGCTTTCCTTATCTTGATCGCGTTTATTCATCGTTTTCAAAATTCTCGTTTCTCTTCAACTAAATATTTTGCCACGATTCGATAACGTTGAATTGAACGATTCTAAAAGCTTTAATTAATACGTTGTCAAATAAATTTGCCTATCCGTCATACGCAGCGCACGGCTTTTGTTTCGTTATTTTCCGGGAACCGAGAACCGACGTATGTCAATATGTGGCGGTATAATTATTTATTAAGGTTTGTATTCATAGCCGCGTTTCTGCTGAAGAATTTAATTAAAATCAGTTTTGCGATGTGATATGAGTTTAATAAGCTAATTCCCGAGAATTTCTACAGTTGTATGTATTTGTCGCATTTACAACCGTGACACAAATAAAAAATTCAAATAATATTTGTCTTGAAACGCAAATCTATTCGTATATTTTTATAAGTTGTTATAATTATCTGTTAATTTTTTTTTAAATATCGAAATCGAAAATAAATATTCAAACGTTTTTTCGCTGATATGCTATCAATTCTTTTATTTTTTTATAATTTTATAATAATTTATACTAAATTGTATATTTCAATAAAAATATTTTTTCAAAGAATTAAAATGCTTCCTCTTATATTGTTAATTTCAATTCTGAAAAAATTTAGGAAAAGGAAGGAATTTTTCGTCACATATTGTTTGTCATAAAATTGCAACAAATGTATACATTATTTTGAAATATATCTATAATTTATTTGTAATTGTCATTAACTATATATTAATTATGTACAAAAATACGTATTATAAAATATAAAATATATACAATATGGCCAAAAACGGTTGATATGTAGCAGAATGGAGCATTGTTCTTAAATAAAGTCATTTTTTAAATTGATTTGTCATTCGCATAAATCTGAATTTTTAATATGAACGATAAAAGGAACCTTACATCGTTATTCATTATTTATTAATATAATAACTTTTTCTATATATACTTTATAAAAGATTATTTCAATACATCTAGTCAACATATAATATCTATGTACATTATAAATTGTTTAGAGAAGTCTTATTCGTTGATCAACATATGCAACCAGAACATTATCAAATCAAATTATTTTTATATAATTATAATTGTTATGATTGTTATAATTTTTATAATTTTAATTTCGTTTGTCAAATTAGATTTTGGAAGCAATAAAAGCAAAGAAAGAATTTTTTATAAAATATTTTTATATTAAAATTTTTATTTGTATATTGAGAAAATATTAAATTAGAACTTTGTCATATCTTTTTTTAAATAATAATTATTAAGAAAAAAATGCATCACACACTCTTAAGAGGATGCTGAAGTCGTTGTATTACCGACTAAAAAATGTATATTTAATTCCCTATTTTTTTGTTTTCCTTATAAAATAAAAAATCTTTTTTCAAGAGAAAATATTTAAATGAATGTAGGAAAATCCTATATATCGCATAAATACCGCTATGTATACTCAGATCGTACTTTTCTATTTATTTCTCTTGTACGCTTCAAAATCGTAAACTCATACTCTTATAATATTCTTATGTATTATTCAAATATGATAAATACGTTTAGTTTGGTTACATACTTAAAATCGTTTATATCATGCAATGAAATAACTTACATAATAACAGAAAACTAATTTAAAAACTTTTTTTAATTTTTTTTTACATATTATTTTGTATTTGCTTATTTATTTGTATTTTTTTCTCTTGTTTTAGAGAAGGATTTTTTATTCTGTAAAGAAAACGAAGAAAAGCAAATAGAAAAATACGAAATGTGCGTTCGGTCAGTAATACACTCTAGCATCTTTTCTTAAAAGTACTACCTTATATATTAATAATATATTAAAGATAATATTACAATATCACTTATAAATTACTTAAAAGATTAACGTGGATCAACTAATAATACAATGTTTGGGTATTACTTTTAAAAATTATTTTGTTTGCGTAATTATAATGAATTATATTGGGCACAAATTATGAAAAAAATATATTTTATAAATAATCAAATATGACAACTTTGTTATTGGCAATTATTATTAAAAACAACAAAGTTTATACATATATATATACATATATATATATATATATATATACCTCTTTCTCTTCATGTCATTTATATTCAATTTATTATCAGTTTTAACAATTTCAAATTTAACAATAGTCGACGTAAAATTTCTTTGTAAATTTCGATATTTCTTCGTTAATAATATTACGTTCTCTATGCAGTTATAAAATGACTAGTCTCTCATCGGTGAACAAGAAATTGATATACGCCGCAAAATTAATCTTTTTGAGTTTTCGTACTTTATGTTATGTCCACAATGTAATACTAGAAAAATCCCGATAAAATATAAATAGAAGAGTGTATCATATTGTTGCTCCATCGCGTTTTCTAATCACGGACCAGACAGGAACTTGCTTGAAAACATAGGAACGTTTACTGGCACATTACAAATTTCTTTACGCTCGGAAATTTACGGACGATAATATATAAGTAATATGAAGTATCATTACCACGATCATTAACGCGAGCGTATTTATAAATATGACTTGTGTGACTTCCATTTTGTATATTACACATATAATTGCTGTACCGTCTTAAGTGTTACGTAAAGATATTTGGAAGACCATGAATTATTTTCGGTTTCCATGTAGAAAACAATAAAAATGTATTTGCATGCATGTGAGCAAAAATAGGATTCATATCCATTTTTACTCTGTCTGAATTTCTTAAACATTAATTGTTTGTTTTATTTAAACGAATCATTGGATCATTATTCGTTCGTTGATCCGTTTTCCATTTTTCTTTATTGATTCTTTTCTGATTCAAGCAATATTAGTAACAGGCGACTGAACGATGGTCCAAGCTTAAAAATATTTTTTTTACCCGTACTATCCATATCTCTATAAATTTGGCAGTAGACTGATAGGCACATATATATCATCAGCATTTCTGATATTCTACTTAATTCTTTTCCAAAAGATATCAAATCTCTAGATACATCATAAAGATGCAAAACTTGATCTTACGTATTTTTTATATTTAATCTCTTCAAAATATTCAAATTTATTGGGTGGGTACATCATCAGGATAATCGAACACGAGTGTTCTCGCTTCATTTTTTCGTCCCATTCTCGATGTTCGTAGACAAAGTCACTCCATTGAGCTCGTCCTGGATTTGCTGAAGAGACTTGCCTTTCGTTTCGGGCAGCAAGAATACCGTGAAAAAGATACTAAGGAGGCAGAATCCTCCGAACATCCAGAAGGTCACGTAATTGCCGAATGTCTCTTTGATATTGGTGCAGAACTTGGTGATGAGGAAGGCCAGGAACCAGCAGACGGAAACTGTTATACCGGAAGCCTTGGCCTTGACGCTCGGGTCGAACATCTCGCCCATCACCGCCCAAGGAAGCGGGCCCCAGCCCACGCTGTACGTAGCGATAAAGATGACGAGTGAAACCACCGGCAACCAAGATATCTGCTCTATCACGTCGTCCGCGTGCTGTACTTCCTTCAGGTAAAAGTACAAGCCCAGGGCAATCTGCAAAAAAAATGTCCGCTTACATGACGTGCACGTGATAAAAGTCCGAGAGCAAAAGTCAAAATTTGTATGACAACAAATTCGATGCTGCTGAATATGTTTGATGTTAGAAAGATTCTAATCTATGTCGTTACGAGAATTTTTGCTACGTTAAACACCCAAAGTATTGTATTAAACTACTTTCTAAAGTAAACTCGCAATGACAATGAAAAAAAAAACTTGTGTTTTAAAAGATTCTAAAACGCAAGAATTATAATGTTCTCAATCCATTTCAGTCGCCGCCGTTTTATTACACGCTCTTCTGCCTCCTGCCGCAAATTATGTAATCACACACGGTCACGTGGAAGTCCTCGCGCTTCGTGTGCACTGAATTGCATCCGATACATTCCATCGCAATGCGTAATGATGATCCGTATAATGACGCGGCCTTCCTCGTCTCGCGGACATTGTACATCCCCATTGTACTCGTTGCATTTCCTGTCGGAATTTACCGAGTGCGAGAACTTCACCGCGTCACGTTTATCCTCATCAGAACTACAGAGAGAATCGTGAGAGGTGATATCAAGTCGCAGCTCGATTCTTTACGTCAGATAATTAAATCATTCGCCCTGAGAATGATTTTCTCGAAGGCGAGATGCATGATAAAAGAAAGAATCAATTAAATGCCACAACTTGCGGCAATTACCAGTAAGTGTAATTATGCGTGTCAATCGTGAATGCACGACCGAGGAATGCGATTTAATGGTCTGGACATAATCTATGAGTACAGTATGAAAATGAATCGACGCGCGATAATTCGCGTTAGTCTACAAATTATCACCCACAATTATATTTATAGAATGTAACTATTATAGAATGTAACTGTAGTACTAAATTAATACTCTACAGAATTAGTTTAATCAGTTCTAATTTATCTTTTTAATGTGATAATCACGATGTTTACAACTTCTGTTTAATAAAATTAAAATGAAGACGCTAATGGCAATTTTGTTTAATATTATTAATTTATCTAATTTAAAATTTTATTTTATTTTGGGCTTATTAATTAAATATAATTTAAACGATAATTGCGTTTCTTGAAGTAAAATTTATTTTTATGCTTTCATGATCCTAAATTCCTTTGAAGTTTAAATAAATAACAATACATGTCCACAACAAACTGCTCAGGTTAATCATTTTGTCGCAAGACGACGAAATTACTCGTTTCATAAAACGGAAAGCAAACTTTACGGGAAACCACGCTTCATGAATATGCTAATTTTGGAGACACTTTTCATGCAAATTTTCGAATCAATCTGTTGTTTATCAAGAGAGTAGTACGAGAACTTTGTAAAAGTTTCAATACAAGGTATATTAAATACTAGGTTGCGCATTAATTTTCCATAAATTATCATGTTTTCAAAGTATGTGTATATTGTATAATTAGTAATAATTCTATCGGTTGCAATGTGTTTTTATAAATAACTGCAATCGGTTTCTTAGAAATCGAAAGAATCGAGAAGATAGAACAGGGAACTTATAATATATACAAGAATATTATTTTTTATGATATATTCTTGTAATCAATTTTTTCTAAAATATTCCTGCAATATTATTAATCATGTGTCTATATTTAAAAACGCAAAACTTTAACGCTATTATAGCTCAGTTGTACTATTAATCTTTATCTTTAATTAATCAAATAATATATATATATATATATATATATATATATATATATATATATATATATCATCAAAGACAAGAAAGAATTTTATCTTCTTATAACCGAATTAAATCACATCTTAGGTTCGAATCGAATCGACTTCTGTTTTTTATTTATTTTCACGACTGTATTTTTTAATTTATTATACTATTTAACGACTATATCAATTCGTAGTTGATTAGTTTGAGATTAAATTTAAAAATAGAAACAATTACTCACCAAACTGACTACCTCTCCGATGCCGGAGAAAAGAAGGAGCATCCTTCTACCTGACTTGTCGACAACCACGGGTGTCACTGCTGATGCCAATACCTGTACCACTCCGATGATAATCGGCGCTACATCTGTTGAGATGCTACCGCCAGCAGCAATAAAGATACTCTGCATATATAGCAGCACTACGTTGATACCAGTAAATTGTTGAAAGGAAACCAAGGCACAGGTGTAGAGTAGTGCCTTAAAATTCACTTTCACTTTGAACAGATCTGAGATTCTAACTTGTTTCTTGAAAGCCTCGTCAAGGATTTCCTGAAAAATCGAAAACATGACGAATTTATTAAGCAATAAATATGAAAATTGGAGTAACAGTTTGCCTAGAATATTCTGAAACAATAGGATAATAAAGAAAATAAAGTTATCGTAAAAGACAAAGTTTCAATTAATGCTGAAGCAAATTTGCCATCTACTTACAATCTGAGCTTCTAGTTTGTCAAAATAGCTTTTGATATTATTTTTGCAATTATATTTTGCGGCTGTTTCAAGGCTGAAACAATGACTTTTCCGCGCTTAACACGTACAACAAAGGAATAGTTTACCCGATGATTCCGCGAGACTGCGAGCATTATAGGAAGAAATGTTGTTTGCAAGGCAGTTATAATTGTCCCTCATGACTGTGCGACATTGTCGTTTAGGATCAAGGAACGGCCTTAGCCGCGACCTCATTTGTTTAACGTGACCTGACAGACAATATATACTCGGACGTGCGCTTAGTAATGATCGAGTACGTGCTCGTAACAGTGTAGATAGCATTAACGTTCACCTTGTCACTCGAATGCGCTAAGAAATCAATGAAGCCATAAACGCCCGCGAATGGAATTATCAATTTTTATTAGAATAATTAGAATAATTTATACTGACTGCATATTTTTCCGATTCGGAATTTTTCATAAAATTGAATATTCCGATAATTTTCCTGATAAAGAATTAATAATTACGAGATTAATTGAAATTCAAATGGATTCTTGATCTTTAAGATTCAGAAAATCTTTTAGATTTTACTATTTTTGGAGCACATGATTTTATAAAAGAAAATTATGCTTTGCAACTTACCTGTATTTCGTCGGCTTCCTTCTGAACAGCCGCTTCGGATTTGCTTCGGAGCCTCGCCAGAGATGCGATCGCCTCATCCCTGCGACCCTGGCTAAGAAGGAAGTACGGAGACTCCGGCATCATCATGAAGCAGACGAAGAAGATCACCGGCAAGATGGCACAAAGAATCCAAAAGACCGTGTAGCTAACAAACGGTCCGATAGCATACGCATATAGAAAACCGATCGTAATAAAAAGTTGAAGGAAAGAACCCAGCGCTCCCCTGATAGAGATCTAAAAAGATGTAATAATAGTTACATAAATTTATTATTATTCATGTAATTATTATTTTTATAATAATAAATAAATTATTTTTAAATTATTTTTAAATATTATTTAACGAACAAAATTTAAAATAGTAATTTTATTTATTCCAATCATTATCATAAATTCTGAAAAATAGGCTTTGGAAAGCCCAGCAAAATGACTGAATAATATAACAATTTATATACTAAATTAAGTATCAATTAATCATCATCTCTTAAACAGGAAATAGAAAAAAAGTTTTTAAAAAACTCTGCGTGGATAATTGTATCATATTTAAAATAAACTTACTTCAGCAATTTCACCACAATACATGGGGAGGATCGTGAAGGGGACAGACATAGCCAATCCAAATATGAATCGAGCGATATAAAGCTGAGAAACGTAGCTTGCAGAGGCGACAAGTATCCATCCAATTAAAAATGGCACTAGGCAAGATAGCAACGTTCGTTTACGGCCCCATCTATGGAAATATCGATGGATAAAATCTCTGGATGAGTTTCTCATATATTATCAATCATCAAATATATTTGAATCTGATACGCGCTCCATTTCTTCATGAAGATGGGCTCTTTTCTTTAGTTTCTTTAGTTTCTAACTTGTGATCTCGGGAGATAACCGCGGTTATATAAATCGCTATATTACGAAATTATTCGTGAGTGCTCGATTGTATGAACAGCTAATTTGTGCAATACCTTTCTCCGAGGTATCCCGCTACGAAGCTACCGAAAATAGTACCGAGGGCTATCAAAGATCCTATCCAGGAACTTTGGTCGCTGTTGATCGGCGACTCCAAAGGTCCGTCACCCTTTTCCAAGAGAGGGAGAATCGGACTTGTCCATCCTGTCATCGCACCAGTCGCGAGAATGGATAGACTAGCTGTGATTATACAAAATTTTAAGATATACAAATGGAAAATATATATAGTACATAATAAACAATTGCAGAAATATTCGCGTAACTTCTTCGCATGCTTAACATTAAATTGGATATTTGACATTATAAATAAACCCATTTTTAATCTACAGTTTTTATATCAAAAGGCAACATCTTCTGATCACTATTTTATCACTCTAATAAGATTTGATAAAACATTCATCAATCTACAAATGTACAATTTATATAAGTTGTAAACATGAAGATAACCATTATACGCGCCCACTCGTATGTATCAATCATTGTCGCATTTGCTGTATATTTAATATGCTTGTATTTTAATATTTTCTGAGAAGTTTATTATTTTAAGTTTTTTCTGTTTCTCTCTCTTTCATATACATATATCTTTGTTTCTAAAATTTATGCAAATGACAAATTACTATATAAGTGAAATTCTAATAAAGAAATTAAATCATTTTTCTTATTATAATTATACAAGAATAGTGCTGTAACATAATGCTGAATATTAAAACTTTGCCTTTTTTATTTACATTTCGCAAAAATTAACTCTTATGACACGTTGTTTTATCGTGATACGAGATCTATATCTTCTTATTTTTACAAAACCTAATTTTAAATTTTAAATTAAGTTTTGTAAAAAAATTTTAATTTTAAATGTTTAAAATTTAAATGTTTAATAATTAAAGCTGGGAATTTTGTTTCGTTAAAGAAGAAATGCTTTAAGGAAAATATCTATCTGTCGAACAAAATTTCAAATTACATTTTTTTCACCCGTAAGAAGTTGACTTTCCGAAGGTGTTTTCCATCTTAAGATTAGCAATTCAATTATGTTAGTGGTTGAGATAACTTGCCGGCAATGCTCTGCTAACGAAACGCGAATCAAAGCGCGCTTTGAAGGTTTTACCGGCCATAAAGTGGTTTTACATAATTGCGTATTTCAGGCAATGCAGATTCAAGGCCCTTCGGTACTTCCGGTTTTACGAAGCGATCGGTGCATGTTCAAAGCTTACAAAGTAGAAATTTAAACTGCAGTGCAGCAGAGAATATTCAGCAATAGACTGTCGCAGGTGAATTTGATATACGTTCACAAGGTAAAAGAATTTTTATCAATCTATTGCACTTCCACCAATCTGAATAATAATTTTCTTTATTAATTTTTTTTTATTAAATTGAACAAGATAAAGAACATCCATATATTGCATCTCAAAAAAATTTGTAGTCTTATAAACAATATATTATTATTTAACAGTATTCTACACGGAAATAATCGTTTTGCTGAAAGATTTAAAATTTTAGCTGACTACAGATCGGAAAAGTAATTTTATTGAACTATCAAAATAATTATGTAGAACACTCAAATTAGTTGAATATTATAATTATGCAAGAATAAAGCTGTAACATAATGCTAAATATTAAAACTTTGCCTTTTTTATTTAGACAGTTCGCAAAAATTAACTCTTATGACACGTTGTTTTATCGTGATACGAGATCTGTATCTTCTCATTTTTACAAAACCTAATTTTAAATTTTTAATTAAGTTTTGTAAAAAAATTTTAATTTATAAGCATAATAATTGCTTGAATATCGAAATTTTTTGCAGCATTGTTCATTATTTTTAAAATTCCATCAAAATTATTTTCAGATCTGTATCCAACAAAATTTTAGCTCTCTCAGCAAAATCGTTCTTTCCCTGTATGTTTTTTTTTTTATTGAATGAGACATTTCGATTATTGTACATTTTGTTATATTTTGCATTCATATATTCTTGAAAAAAACTTCGTTTACAACTAGCATATCTTTATCCGATAATTTTATGAGTATGAAATCTTAATTTACGTTTCGTATCACGACTGGGGAAAGACGCGATGTCTCGGTGTATAAAGTGAATTACACGCTGATTTATCATTTTGTTACAAATAGCCTAAGCGGAATCACAGAAAAAATGATTATTATAATGATATGCACGGAATTATCGTAATTTACGTATTTGATTTACGTAATTTCTCAATGTGTCAGGCGGTTGCATCGTCGATCGCCGATCATGATATTGAATTGGTGATAACGTGTCACAAGATCTGCATTCGTGACATCGGAAAGATACAATCTGATGATACGATATCTGTTGATAACGTAACATTCTTATTAATGGCGCAAATTCGTACTTCGTATTTCTACGGAGAAAGAAATAGCTTTGACAACAATGAATTAATCATACAAAAAACAATAAGCTCTATTTTATTGAATTTCATTAGTATTACTTTTACCCAGCACTGAAAATTGTTCTGAATCTACAATTACAAATATTTAATACGCGATTAGTCAAGCGTTTACATTTCTTGCGGCAATCTTTCTTTATACCGACGATTACTGATAACTATGCACGAAATTACAGAAAAAAATTTCATAAAGAAAAACAACGGTATCGTATTACCACAAGCAAAATTTATGTTTGTATAATAATAACAATAAATTAATCACAATCTACAGTTATATCAAATGCCAAATTGTTAATTATCGAGATAATTGCTCGCAAGCAAAACGTTGTCTTTCGAGACGTAAATTATCTTCAATGAGAATTAAAATTGTGACTTTCGTCAAACAATTTGGCGTGGAATTTCTCAATTATAGTTTAAAACGATCCAGACAATGCGTATCTAAAAGACATCTTAAAACAAAAACAACATAAATCAATCTTAAACACGTTATAAAGACATCTTTCTAACAACTTCATAAGATGTCTCATGAATTTTAAAGAATATATAAAGAAAAACAACGGTATCGTATTACCACAAGCAAAATTTATGTTTGTATAATAATAACAATAAATTAATCACAATCTACAGTTATATATCTACAGTAATTCGTTATTAATTTTGCCGAGTTTAGTTAATTATTTTCTCATTGAGATCACACTTGACACGAAATGATAGCGATTATTGCGATGCAATAAATCCGTGCCAAATATTATCGTGAATATACAGATCCAGATAGATATCTCATCTTTGCAAACGTACCACGACATACCACGAGGTAGCGTAAAAATGGAAAGGTCACGTCTGACACGTAGTGTCTCAATTTTGATCGTGAAAAATCTCCACGTTGATAATTATTTTTTCGTCATCATCGATCATGCATTTGCTGATTAGACGTTTTCTTATCGTTTAAGCCAGATAAGATTTATCTTATAATTTAAATTATATAATTTAAGTCACGTTATAAATTTATATATAGTTGCAGTGGAAACTTATAGGTTTAATAACCTTATCTTTAAATTTAAATATTACAAATAATTAAAGTTGCAAATAACGGCTTTCAATATACAGTTTTTAATAAGCAATTAAAAATTCTCAGTATTGATTATCTAGTATTGATTATCAGTATTGATGTGGAATTAATATAATTCTATTATGTATTCATATATATTCATACATTTTTAATAACACTATCAATATTAAATGACATTCTACATTGACACATTTTTTATCGAGATAGCAAGCAATTCCATTTACATTATGAAATAACATCATTGTCGCATTTAAAATGGAGATTTAAAATTCTTTTGACTGAACAAAAATTGAATGTTTCGAAACGACGTGACCTGCGGAGACTTCCAAAATAAAAATGCCGATATCGTACCATTGAAAACGCAAGGATCGACTTTTGCCCCTGAACGAGATATCGTAATCGATGCCGATGCATCAAGTAGTCAAAGTCAGAGTTCGACGATGACCCGTCGTGTCCGACATAATCTTTCTTAATCTTCTTAATTTTATTTGTGGCTCGTTGCTTCAGTTGCAAGTTGCATTCTCTTGTTGTGACTTTTTACGTGACAATCTGCCTTTTTATTTATGCGTTCACGCGCATAACACGGTGCAGCGCATGCCGGATTATCGCGGGACAGAAATACGCGATATGAACAAAAATGACCAGAGCAGACGATAAAAATCGATAAACTACGAAGCGCAGCTAAATTCGCTTACGAAATTGCACCGTGCGTCGCAAATTGTAGAGTAAAAGTCAAGCGTCGATTAAGTGCCCCTCGAAAAGGACCCCTCAAAATATAAAGAAAATATGAGGAAATTTCAAGAATATTTGTTTATAAATTTATTAGTCTTAACACACACATATACACAGTCTAAAAACATTCAATTTATATCATCAGCAAATTTAATTAACTGACATTTTTAAAAATTTATAACTTAAAAATCAAAAGTTAAAAGTAATTCTTGCAATATCTGCTATATATTCTTTTTAGGCAGATTATATCATATATTATTATATAGAATTGAAATATACTATATCTGACTTGTTTATTTATACACGATAGACATGTATAATACATTGTATACAAGATATTATTATCTAAAAAATCGTAATAGAGTAATATTGGAAAATCATCAATCACGCCGGTGATCGAGAAAAGTGCGTCACAAATTCGCTTTTATCATCGCGATAAAGCAATCTAGATTACAGCCAATAGAAAATATAATCACTTTCTGATGCAAAAAGAGTAAGCCTTCATTCCCGCGATCGCCAAACAATATCGCGATAATAAATTGCCTGATGAATTACGATAATGGAACGTGTGACGAAACGCGATTACGTTTTGAAAAATTTGTGGTTGCAGCTCGATAGCAGAAAAACTTTGGACATCATATATATTTTCACGCGCGATTATAAATATATTATCATCATTTACGTTGCAAAATTGTTGCGTCACGGTCAACAAACATTGACGTCCACGCGACGAAACATACGCGTGTAAAATCGCAACGGTTTAAAAATGAGAGTAACGCAATAGGATAACGTAATCGATAGTTAGCAACAAACACGCGCGCGAGAGGCGTTACCGCGGATAACGCGATATTCAGAAAAATCCCAATTGAAAATATAAACATATCATGACAATAATATAGTCATCGCTATCGATACCGTAAAATAATAAAGAATTTTTACGTACGCGGGAGATTTCGAAGACCGATAAAGATAAATAATCAGATAAACAACTTGCCGCAAAAGACAAAATAAATCGCAGAATTTTATTCCGGATATGAAAAAACATGTAAGTTACTTCCAAAGTTCCCGAAAGCGTAAATTATCTCTTTTAAATGTTGGAATTCTTCTTTTATGAATATCAAGCTCATTTTCCTTAATCGACATTTAAACGAGAACCTGCTTATCAAGTTCATTTAGCGATAAATTAAGAGATTTTAATTACGTTTGACGTCTCTCTATATAGGTAAGATAATAAAATTTTGTTTTCCAATTAATTCCAATTAATTCTAATTAATCTCAAAATTGTATCTTATCAAAGAAATGTCACTGCAGCTTAATAAACAAAATTTAAGTATTAAACTTGTACAAGTGACAGGTAATGATGCGTTATCTCTCTAGGGCACTGTCGTATCGAGATTAATCTTTTGCGCGAGATAAACTTTTGCATTAAAAAATTTTTGCTTACGGAACAAATTAATTTAAAATTTTCGAGAGTGAAGATTGACAAACGCATTTTTGACATGCAAAATCATCAGTAATAAAAGTAGAAGTTCCAAATACTTGAACGACTTTTGTCAAGCAAGTTAATAAATGTATTGCATCAGATACTCATTCGCTAGACAGCTCGTAATACAATATCGCGATTGTAATATACATAACATACCTAACATACCTAACGTACATATTCTAGTAAAATATATTACATACATGTGGCCATGAAGTATACTTTGGCCTTTCGTTACGGAAAACTTTGACGTCGCAAAGATAAGCCGATTATTATACAAATAGCTGTTTAATTGTCACGCCAGTTTACGTTTATAACAAACAGTTAAATCAAATTTGTTCTGCACAAATAAATAGTTGGTAGGCGCAAAGATCTCCGTTTCTCCATTCAAGGATTCTCGCTACTCGCGTGATTTCTGATTTCGAATCGGCACTGCGGAGCTAATCAGAGCTGATCTAAATTTTTATATCCGAGTGTGTCACCATTATGCGCAAAAATTTAAATAATTCAGCGTGATTTTCATCAAGCGCGCGATTTAGACACGAGAAGAGAATCCGAATGCTGATTCTTAATAATATGGCAAAGGAAGCATCGCGATTTTATCTCTTTTCGCCAGCCCCTGGTTTTGATAAGGAACTCACATCGTTAAGGAACGTTAAGAAACCGTTGATTTCCATCGAGAATCAGATTACTTTCACAATTCGGTGATCATTATTGAACAATCAAAGCAGGCTCGCTACTGGTCTCACTACGAATTCGATTGACTTGCGCCGCAAGAGAGTTCTCCCCTTCCAATTCAGGATTCTCACTTCGAGGTCTCGTTCGACCGGTTGCCGCCTGCACCGGTAATGAGGAAGTAGTTTAAACCGATTGCAATCTTTGTCGGTTAAGATTGAATTTGGTCGAGCGCCGGATGTGAATCGTTTAATATTCCCGTCATCCGAGTACACGAAGGACTCGCCGATGGACATGAATTGTGGCACGTAAATCCGGCATCGTTCTTTCTCCGAGTGAGTTTTCGAATATTTCATGCTAATCTTGACTCGATCGACCGGAATCGAACAAATAATTATCTCTCGGATTTTTCTTTCTTGCATCATGCGAATTTAATAACGAGATGCACGTATTTTCCTGTTAAACCGCGAATCTTCGATTCACGTCATTTACATGTAGCAAAAAAACATTTTAAAGACAATGTAAATGTGTTTTTAACATCTTTGTAGTGAGATTCTATTTTTTCCTTTAAGGAAAATTATTTTAAAAAGAAAAATGTATCAGTTGTAATGTTTATTATAGTTTCTTACCAAATAATAAAAATTCTCTTTTAAATTTATTTCTATTTATTGTTTTATTAAGCGACAAATGCTCGAATTGTTTTTCCTCTTATTGTTTATTATGACTAGCGTGTACTGTTAACTTGAGAGATAGAAATTGAATAATCGAAAATACAATAGAAACTCGTATTATTATGCCAATATTTGCACTTGACTGCATGTGTTCCTGAGACAATATTTTCATTATATTATCATTATGTTATCACATTATTGTCCACTCTCATAAAGTCCACTTCATAAAGTAAGTATTATTAAACTTCACGTCATGAATTTCATCGAATGTCGATGTGAATTATATGTAATGTAAACAAGAAATAAGATTTTCTGTTTCATCATCGTATGTTTATTCGTTGTATCATTGACTTGTTTGAATAAATTCGCTGCGATCACAAGAGAAAGAGAATAAAATCAAAAGACTGAAATATTTTATGAATACATGATTAAAATAAAAAAAGAACAAAATATATAAGGCTCTGCGCACAATAGAAGAATAAATATTAAACATGACAACGAAGTCTAAAAATCGAGACTTAAAATGTCTTTATGATGTCTTTTAGACAGGTTTCGAGAGGCATCTGAAAGACCTTAAGTTCCGATCTCAAGTTCCGATTTTAGATTCGTGTTGTC
Organism: Cephalotes varians; assembly: GCA_037157785.1. Lineage (NCBI taxonomy): Eukaryota > Metazoa > Arthropoda > Insecta > Hymenoptera > Formicidae > Cephalotes > Cephalotes varians. The sequence goes on along the minus strand of JANQDE010000059.1, from coordinate 386,999 downwards.
CCATAATATCTATTCTTATTCCTCTATTGTGCGCAGAGCTTAAGAATAATTTCAATTCCCGCGAACATCGGCGATCACATCACGCATGTGCAAGATGCAGTCGTAGCGTGCTCCACACGTGGTGAGAGCGGACCGCGTATCATACCTCTTCATTTTCTTCAATTAATGTCACTCGCATCAAAAGAGTAAGTGCGCCATAAAAAGCAAATTGTGCGATTTATTGTCCCATTATCCAATTCGATCGTTTTGAACTGTACTACCCTTTGCACTGTACTACATAGATGAATGTACAATGTAATTCAATTTTTCTTTTGAAGGATTAAAAAAAATAATCTCGCTTAAAAAGGTTAAATCAAATCCAATGCTATGTAAACGTATTTCGATAGCTTTTGGCGATCTTTCTCGAATTTTGAAAATACAGAACAATCGAAATATGACGAAACCGATAACGAACATTTTTTAAAGATTGAATAGATTTGGTTGTGTGTAACCCAAGAGCAATTCTTCATCCTAACACAATCATAAATTTACCACTGTCCGTTGACGAAACAAAAATTTTTCCACTTTTAATTTAAAACGTACTATAATTAATAAAAATTAAATAAACGATGCATTATTTATTATACCTGAATTCTATTAAATAAATTTTTTAGATAATCTCAATTACTCGCGCACTGAAACAGAGCAGTGTAACTATAAGTTTTATTGATGAGTGAAAAGTAATGACAAAATAATAATAATGTAATGCTTTTACATGAACGTTTAAATGGAGACATTTAAAAAAAAGTTAATCCCTCAAGTATCGATATCACATTCGAAAAATAATCTAAAAATCTAATTTTTAACTTGATTTTCTGTAGCCTTTTCTAATTTTTTGAATTCAAATTTTTTAAAGTTGAATTGTTTAAAAACATATATATTTCAGAGAAATGAGTTCCAAAACTCCCATTAAAAAAAAAAAAACAGTCTTTCGATTAATTTGATTTTTCTTCTCTAGGATTTAGCCCTTTATTGACAGATGGAGACTTACCCGCCGAAGCAGCCAGGAACTGGACGCGTTTGGAACCCTTTTCCGTCATGTTTTCAGAGCAGCAATGGCCGATGCGTAATGTTCTGCCCAATTCCACAGATTCTCTGACTGGGGGTGTATCACACACCGCCGAAGGGGAACTCACTGGTACAGGGCTGTAGACATAGTCTTTATAACAGCGCCCCTCTATCTTCTCACTGTCGCGAGTGGGGGTCATTTTCTCGATCTCTCTTTCTCACTCGGCTTCTTTTAATTCGTCACGTCTCTCTCCCACTCTTTTCTTTTGACGTTCCTCGCGAGGCGCGATCTCGATCGCGGATCGATCGCGATCGCTGCAACGGTGCAGAGGATGTCTTGAGACCTAGACCCTGAAACGAAGCGCCGTGATCAAGGTCGGGCGGCGTCACCGCAGAGAAATCTCCAGGGAACTATCCCTATAGAAAGGGATGCGCTTGGTTGAGAGGAGCATCGAGAACATTATAGAAGAACAAGATGATAGAATTTTCGAATTTTACTTGGACTCTCATTAAAATCCAATTCGTCATTTTATAATTAACGTTTGTGAGGGAAGAAGAGATTTGATTTTACTTGATTATTTACTTGAAAATAGATAAAATAGTAACTTAATCTCTTCCAATTTATATTTCTTCTTTTTTATCAAATAACGAGATTCAATTTTGTAACAAATGAGGCAATGATGATGCGATATAGTGAAATTAAATTAACAATTATATATCCGTTTTGTAGAAGAGTGAAAAATTGCATAATTCTGATTAAACTCGCTCACGTAATTAAATCTAATTTGAATGCATTTTCCGGAGAATTTCTGTAAAGCCGCAGATACTACACGATAAATGCGCTCACTTATATTTTTTTAGTTTGCGTCAAAATAAACGAAGACATTTATTTGAAGGAATAATTCGTTCCATCTTTCATGCCTAAAATACTTTTAATATCAAATCTTCAAACTTAAAAATGTAGTTACGAAACTCAAAAAATTTTATTTCAGTTTCAGCTCGAGCAAACGTGCTGACGAGATCTACTCTTTGTAGAGGGTATCACCCCAATTCAAAGATGATTCCCCTATCACCGGTCCTCTCCCTAATGCAAACCGAGGGAAAATCGATAAGCGCTGTACCAAACGTGTTGTAACAATGTTAATGAAAGCGAGTGGCGCGATCGATTGAACCACGAAGCGGAATCAATTGAGACGATGCGGGATGCTTTTCGGTCCGCGTTTTCGTTTCGCAACATTTCGCTGATTAATGTAACCGTATTTCAATCTCGTGTTGTGATCATACTGTGTAACGAGTCGATCGGAATTTGTCGAAAGCGCCGTTTCTTTCTCTTCTTTTTTTTTTCCTCTCGCGCGCAACAGAACGTCGTAATATTTTTATTCACTCATTAAACCACGCAGAACAAAGTAATTCGAAGACGCTATTCTATGGTTATCTCGGCTCGTTTACGTCATCGGAAAAATCAATAAAATCCAGGATAAGATTTATTCGTGTTCTGCGACGTCGACTCACAACTAATAACGACGTTACGCACATGCGTGCTGCACCCGGTTGCGAATCGACGGTAGCTTCACGTGGGTACAAACGATCGCGCTTAATAATAAAACCGAGGAGATACGGAAATAATATAACGAAAATTCAGTTTCATGATAGAATACGCTCCGTAAATTACGCTTGAGTGTCAAGGGAGTGTCCTTTCAGTTTTAAATGCAATTACGCGTTACGCGCTTATTGGTATAAAACCTCGAGGAGATGGAAGGACAGTTGCCGCTTCGGCTAAAACTTTGAATGAAGATAAATAAATTGTAAAATAAAAAATTTATGATGTAGACAGATGTTTTTTTTTTACCTCTAAAATAAAATAAAAACAATCTTTATTGCTACACGATTAGGGATTATCTATATCGCGCGATTCAAGATTAAACAAAATATATTTAATCGTCTCTTATACGAGTTTTGTATGCTGCTATATTACCGTGGCATAAATTCGATTTATTTAATAACATTTTCTATTAAATTTAAGAAACATTAGACTTATTTTTATTAAAAAATTGATTAAAAGACATTAAAATTGAAAATCTATTAAAAGATATTAAAAGATATTAAAATTTTATTTCTTTTTTTGACTTAGATATTTGTTAGTATTCAGAGGAAATATATCTGGATTCTGTTAGAACAAGTGCATTAATGCATTTCTTTTAACAAAATAATTCTATTTGGAATAAAAAGCTCAATTTGATTCACAAAACTAATTGTAGTAAAATTAAAGATATATATATATATATATGTTTTATATATAGACTAATATACATTTTTAATGCACTTATTTTAATAAAAGAGACGAACTCGATGAACTCGACGCATTTTATCAGTTATCTTTTTCACGATCGATTGTGAATTGAAACGTAGAATAAATGGACGAATTGACGCGGAATAGTTATTATCTCGACGACAAACAAATTTCATTCTTCGCACTTATTTGATTGTTTCTTCGCGAAGTCCTCAAGGATCGATATTCGTTCTCACTCGCTATTCACACACACACAGCGAAAAAGAAGTCACGTATCGGAGATATCTAATTGCGATCTATTTTTCATCGATGATAGTAACGACAGCTTCGCTCGCGATTTGAAAGAATGATAGCCGCGACTAGTCTTTCGGCGACAGGATGTATATGTTGGAAAGGAAATTATGCCAATCTTTGGCAGCAATCGGGTATAAAAAAGAAGCTAAAAGTACGTACTTACCGATGTCGCGCACTCACTGTCGTTAAAATGATCCTTTCTCTAAGTGAGAATCGTGTTATAAGCCTCCGATTATTTTCTTACATAACAAGAAGGTGCGATAGATTATCGAGCCTTCGATGTCGATGCCTTGTTGATTGTTCGATATCTTTGTCACCTCATCGGTAGCTCTTGATAACGATAAACGCGTTATAGCGGCACTTCAATAACGATTACGCGATAAATTAGTCATAAAATATCGATCCACTGGCATTAGCGGGTATTAGCGGGTTTTGCGGAAATCAAACATTGCAAATCGCAAACACGCGATTTATTGCATTCGTTTATTCAATTCTTAAGAGATGTGGCAAAATTCTATTGCAATCACACAAAGATTTTCCTCAGTCTTCTCCGCTTTTATGATGAGATTTGCGTTTTTGCAGATATATAGGGGATGCTATTATATCCCTTAATTTGTTTCTTTCATCTCTTTCAAGTTTTTGAAATCTTCTACGCTAAAAAATATTTTTAATGCGGTCGCGACGTTAAGATCAACTAATAAAAATGCAATTAAAGTTAAAAATTATTTTATAAAAACGGAATGTTTCATAAACTTCGAAGACTCAGTGGAATCAAAAGTTGGCATCTAGTTTGATATCGACAGATACGATGTTACAAACAGGACGTACGTCTAGTTCGTGCGCGATTTGCGTGCGACGTTTAAAACGCGATTAGACCAGTAATTATCGTGTCAGAAGCGCAACAGCCGAGCAAGGCAAAATAAGGAAGCAATTTATTCGTTACGTTCGCGACAGAATTATTCTCAACATTTTAAGCGAGCACGACTAATTGCTTCAAACCGAATGTAATAATTTCACTGACTCTGTTCTATTTCTATGGAATCCGTTTCTTTAATTATTTAACACAAATAAGAGAAAATATGTCTTTACTTGATCGAAAAGAATCTTAATGCTTAATAATATTTCATATAAATTTTAGATACATTTTTCAATTCTATACTGCGATATGATTATATTAGGATTTGTAACGTAATCCTAAATTGAAGCCAGAATAGAATCTTAATTAATTGTTATGTTATATATGTGAGAAGGAAAGACCAAATTAGTCAGAATAAATGAATCGATGCCGATTGTATCATGTTTATAAAAAAAAAAAAATTACGAGCGTATGCAAATATCGGTTAAAAGTAATTAATAAAATTTCTATTTGTTATTTATAACGTATCTGGAACTGATCTGGAAACAGACAGAAGGTCGCCGAGCAAAATTAACTAGAATTGCTGATACAAGTAATGGCTTCAGAGATATATTGCGCCAGTATAATATCAATTAATATTAATTCTGATGAATTTAATTTTCCAACTCTATCCATATGACGCGGGCTATAATTTAGATGGAAACAATCGTAATCGTTAATGTTTATTGAATCGTGGCTGCAGCTGTCTCTGATAGAACAACGAGACAATGTATAACAGAGTGATTTATTGCTTATAATTACATTTTGTAATTGCTCGTTCCTAATGGCTGTCACAAGTCTGTAAGTTAGATGTACGCGAATTAAAGATAATCACGAAACACAACTCGTAATGATTCATAAATAATTGGATCAAGTGCAATTGGAAACGCCAAGTTTCTGTTAACACAACTGACAACTCAACAAACATAATCGCAAACCGTAAACGTATCACCAACGTATGAGGCGACATTATAGAGAAGCCATCAAAGAGATTACGAGTTCTCTCGTATTTAATAATTTTCATATGTTTGCACATATGCCAACAGTGTCCATAAAAATTTGGTGTTCCTAAACAGCAAATTCGGATACAATCTTAATTCGTTTTATGTTTGCAGATCATATAACTTATCTTCGCAATTCTTTTTAATTTACAACTCAACAGTATGCCTACAGTCTCTGTTATACTATTTAAAGACTAGAAGCAAGCGCTTATATAATTTAAAAAAATTGCTATGAGGATTAATGACGAATTGATTCAGACAATAAAAGTCCTTATTTGTTTTGCATTATTTGCTCTATAAAACTGCTCTACAAAAGAAAGCAATAATAAATTTCTAAAATAGATAAAAATTACTAGATGGAAAAATTAAAAAAATTTTTTGGAAAATTTGCGTTGTCGCTACTTCAATTATACGATGTTTATTTGAAATAACGTAATATGCTGTCTAAAGTTGAAAAACACAAGAGTGAGTTTTCAATTATATTAATTATGCGAGCAACACGTTTTGTCACTGATGTTTCAGCCTTTTCCACCGCGTCAACATATCGAAAAATACCAGATCACGGCTCACACTTCCAAAGGGATTCACCTGATTAATCGGTCAGGTCGGGGAATCTTTGGGATTTGAAAAAAAAATAAAAAGTTCACTCTCTCGATGACGAGTCTACCGAACGAAGGGCTGACATGATGCAAACTAACAATTAAAGCTTCTGCCATCTCCTGGTTTTGCGAATAGTCGCTGCAATACGCAACCAATTGTCGCCGCGAAGAAGCTATTATCCTTCCCTGGCCTGGTCTCGGTTTTTACCCTATACAAGCAAGAAGTCCTTCAATTTGCAATTCATGGCGTACGCCTCCAGCTGGAGGCACACGTTGTGACAGCTGAGTCATCGCTATTCACTGTGTTATCAGTCTGACAACTGCGTTGTTAAGAAATCAACAAAATATTTTTCTATTTTTTCTAACAATTAGTGAGTTCAAGAAAATTTGTTTCGTACTTGATGTTTTAGAGATGGCATCTATTTTCTTAATTAAATTAAATCTTTCTTCTAAAATCTATTTGAAAACTAAAATATATTAAATATGTAAAATATCATTTTAATTATAAATACTAGAAAAATAAATCTAATTTAGAAAAATAAAATAATATAGCGACACCTGCTTCATTTTTCGTTAAAAAAGACTTAAATTCAAGTCAATGAAGAATGAGAGAAGAATGTGTATGCTAGCGGAAAAATACTCGATATTATTATAAAATGATAATCGAGATTTATTTAAACAAAATGTCAAAATATTTATATTTATAAAATTTTAATAATGAAAGAAATATGAATGTAAAATAAGAATATATTACTTTTTATTACCAATTTCGGTGAGAGATATTGAAATATTTCTTGGAAAGAAAGTCTGATTTCATTTCCAGAGGCAAAAAGGATTGTTGCTTTATTGTACGGTTTCATTACATTATGTAATGCGTATAAAATGCCATAATAAAATGCCATTGTGAAGAAATCAATGAGAAAACCAGTCTTATTACATATTGTTGAATCCGAGACGGTCGAAATCGATCGTCAATATCATTAACGTAATGCACGAGTGCAATGATAACAAGAACTCGGGATGTAACTGAACAATGCATTACGTCACGATTTTCACGAAATAATTTTGCATGATCTCGAACGTGAAAAAATGCAATCATAAAGAAGAAATAAAGCTTGTGCTACAAGTGAGAGAATTAATGAGAAACATATGAAAAGAGAATCAAATAGCGCCACTCACGAAACGTGACAAGGTGCATTTATGTCGAATGCATTTACGTTCTATCGCTCACAGTACTTTGCAAGTACATTTGTGCGTCATTAGAACATTCCATTGCAATCTAGCGATAAATTATAATCGGGGAATAATTCTTCCTGGTAGCTATTCCACGACGTTAAAGAATTAAATTAACACTTTGTTACCTTACGTGAGAATAAATTAATTGAAGCAAGCGATTTCAAGAAGGAAAATACATCAGAGGGAAAATACGTATTTTGTGAAATAAGTGTAAAATATGTGTATAATGGAATATGTATAAAAATTTTCAAAAATGTTTAGAATATCTTAAAAGCGAGCTTAAAGTTTTTTTTCAACGAGAGTTTTTGAGTAATTTATCACATTGACGCCTGATCCTTCAACGTCTTTCACTCGTGACGTGTAATAATTCTTTTGTTTCACTCTAGTACAATTTTTGTATAACATTTCAATTGTTGTACGAGAATAATTTCTTGTCCTTGATATTCTTTTTTGATTCAATGTATGCATAAAATTTAACGTAATTCTAGAAACTTAAGTAATATTTTGATAATTTATGATACTTAGTGCAGCATCATATAAGATCACGCGATACACATTTTTAATGTTATTAATTAGTTTTGATAAATATCTATAAAATAACATTTCAATAGTTTGTAACTATGGAAAATTCCACATCCACATTGGCTTTAGAGCTGTGATACTTAAAATGCGTTTCAGCGACAGTGCAAAAACATTTATTCAATGCATAAGCTCATTTTAATCATAAAAGATGATGCGTGTGTCACTTTAAGAATGCAAAGTCCGCGTCATCCAGCATAAAAATTTTTAGCAGATATTAATCTTCCTACATATTTTATGTACGAGACTGATCCTACAATATCAATTCACGCTTAATATCTCCGTCTATTAATTATACAACGGCAAATTACGCTCGCCAGATGCGCGCAAGGGGACATCAAATAAGCGATTGAAACTGTGCCGCTTTCATTGTAATAAATAAGAAAGTGTCATCCCATACAAATTATAGTAAATCTGAAATTGTAGTAAATATGAAATTTTCTGTCTTGCAAGTTCTGGAAAGTTTTGTTTGAATTTCCTACAGGGGAATTACGTTATGTTAAGGAGATTTTATCGATAATTCCTTATCGCTCAACGAGAAAGATATGATTTTACTGCATAACTTGCTCGAGTATCTTTGATAGATTTCCTAGTTATGAAAAAACTTTGATATACGTCATGCTACAGAAGAACTTGGATATACGTCATACTATAAAGGAAGAAAGTAGCCGTTCCAATGGCTATTTTCTTCGTCGAATTTTTTATGAATAAAAATTTATATATTTTATATTTATATATTTCTCGGTTTATTTATAAATTTTTAGATTATTTCTTACTTAAAAATCAATCCGCATTTTTTGTAGAGGTGTACACGTAAAATTCTAGAAAAATAAATATTTATTTTACATTCATTAAGTACACTTTAATTCGAATTGAATCTTTGGCATGCGAAAATAAAATAAAATGTACTTTAATTTTAATTTTCCATCGAATTTTATATTTACATTTACTCAAAATTGAAGTTTAAATACCTATTGTCTTACGAAAGCAAAACACTGCATCATTCATTGGAAAACAAAAGCATTTTTGCACTAATAATCGTATCTCGTGAATATTTGATCATTTTATACATTTTTGTTAATTATTCCTTAATGAACTTAATTTGGATATTATTTCTTTTTAACTATTGTTAAAAATTTAATAAAACACCATTATTCGCAGCATTGGAATATTAAGTAAATATTTCAGAAAACCAGTCAGGTCATTAAATATGGTATATTGAAGTTTACTGAAAAATAAGTGAAAGGCGCGAACTATAAAAACTTAGTTAACATATTTATGTACACTTTCAATGTTAAATAGCTTTTTATCAATTATCTTTATTCAGGAAAATTGTATTTTAATTATATATTAATTTAAAATAAATTTTAAATTCGGAACTTCTCATACACATATACACATATATAAAAAAGTTAATGATAATTGCATTCCTTTCTAAAACTCGTTTGTTAATTTCAGGAAGAGCGGCGATAACTTTCTATGATAACCTTGAAGCAATAAAAAATTGAATGTATGCCGATCGATTCAACAATAGCTATATTTTATCAATACGTCTTATCTGCAAAAGAAAAATGGCAAGTGCGCGCAACCACAGGGTCACGATTACAATTATATACTACATAAAATAAGCACACGCGTGGAAATATATATTAACTTTCTGTTCAGGTTCCAGATAATTAGTGAAACAACGTTTTGAATATTTGTTTAAGACAGTGTTTGAGACATTCGCTTGAAACAATGAACACTTCTAATTATGTATTTCGCAAGATCTTCAAGTGTAAAGTTGGAAAATAAGATTAAATAAGCAGACATTATAAAAATCTCTTCTAAATTTTGTACAAATTTTTAAAAAATTGCTTCTAAATAATATATATAGCCTAAAAATTTATAAAATATGTTTAAAAAAAACAGCAGTTGAAATGGAGATAAATTGGAATCTTTTTTCTAAATAAGCTTGACTTGTTTAGAAAAATTCGAAAAAATATTTTTCTTATCATAAATTTCCTCTCTTTCCCTCTCTCTCTCTCTCAGAAATAATATTACAATTTTTTTATAGTACTGATGCATAAAATACTTTTCAGAGATTATATCATTTATAGCTTTAAATCAAATATTTGATAGGCAGTTCTAACATTTAGATGTTAAGCGCGAAGTGAATGAAGATACGAAATTAGAAGGAAAGTCAAATTGTTTGCGACTTTAATCAATAGCGATTAAACGGCTCCTCGATAGCCTTAATCGTAATCTGCGTTATCTTACCGTAAGATACTTTACTCATGAAGACGCCATTCACGCGAGTGTAAGAAGATAGTGATAAGACGCACCTACATATATAACATAAAAATTTTTTTCTTCAGAATCATTTGGTAGTGTTTGCTATGTTCTAGAAACATGGGACAAAAAGATAATGATGCGTGTTATCACGTAATTTTCAGAACGAACACAGTTAATAGAAACATTTACATTAATCGTTTCAGGAAATATTTATTTTAGGTTACGCCTATCTTCTGCGATTGCAGAAAGGATAAAGTTAGACGATAAGAAAAAAGTGAATAAAAATCAATATTTATTTATTATCCAAAAATGTATTTATTAGTCAAATAGTATTATGTATAATATGATCTATATACATAAACTTCAATAAAATATTATATTTGCATCTTTCTATATTAACTAATAATAATATATATCACGGAATTTATAACAATATAATAACCATTTCTGTTTTCAAAATACTTTGCAATATTTGTGATAAAAATTTATTTAACATATATATACATATATATATATATATATATTATATATTATATATATATATAATTATCTGTTATTGTCAGCAATTAATTTTATTTCTAAATATAATATACTAAAATAAGGTAATAATGTTAAGACTGAGGTATTATTGTTTATTATTTTTTTCGTATGATCATGCACATGTGCTTAAATAATAATAATTAACAAACATACGCAAATGATGAAATTTCACGTCGTGAGCACACCGACGAACCTGCGTGAACTTATGTATCATAAATTTAGAGAGATTATAACATGTTTAAACGTGCAAAAATTTATGGATGAGAGTAAGAGAAACGATAAATCATTTACGAGATTTAACTTTCTTTTCAACAACTTTTTCAGTTCATTTCTTGATTTCTTGATCGCTGTTAAGAAAGTTTTTTTTTATTATTTATTCGTCTATCTCCTCATATTTTGTTCTATCAAGGTCTTCTTGCAATCTTCTTGTTGTTAGTTTGACATAAGCAACGACTTATCTATATAATTATCTACTCTAAATATCGTTATCGAAATAGCAGCTTGTAGTCAATATGAAAATTCGTCGATACAATTTAGACATTCACGCTGTTTAATTGCCCTGCAACTCCTCCTGAATCTCCTGGGAGGTTTTCCCCTTGGTTTCCGGTATGAAAAAGTATGTAAATGCGGTGCCGGCTGCCATGATCGCGGCGAAGATCCAGAAAGTCGCATCCGCACCCAAACCTTCGTTCATCGCCGGAAACGTTTTTGTCACCAAGAACACCAGGAACCAGTTCAGCATCACGGCAATACCGGAAGCGACCGCCTTGGTTTCCGCGGGAAACAGTTCGCCCATCAGCATCCACGGTATCGGACCCATCCTAAAACGTAATACTGCATGTTCTTAATGCCCTTCACGTTTTTTTATAATAATTGTGATTATTAAATACTTCAATTATAAATATAATTCAGAAATTATCATAATCTATAAATTGATAGGAGAAGAGAGAGTTTACTGTGGACAATATACTGTGAATATATTTTAAATTATTTAAAAGATCCGAATGCAATTAATTACAGTACTCACCCGATGGAGAAGGAGATCATGAATAACGTCAGGGATAAGAGCGGTAACCAGCCGAGATTACTGATATCACTTCCGCTCTTCTTAATATTGAAATATGTACCGAGGGCCACGAGACTGACTAACATGACACTTGAGGAAAATATTAACAACGGCTTCCTTCCGGCGCGATCCACAATCAGTGCTGCTACGCCTGTCGTAATCATCTGCCAGAAACGACGGTTTCAGGTAAACATCATTCACGACGATTAAGCAGTTAATAATAATTGCGAGAAATACACATCATTGATACATATCGCGCCGACAACAAGTATCATGCAAAATTCAATTGCAAAAAGTACAGAGAAAGAAACTGCGACGAATTGTACACTTAATTCATGTTCGGTAATTAACTCGTAAACATAAAATACTCTAATTATACTTTAATAAGATAATAAAAAATGATCGGGAAAATTTTTTTAATTCAATTTTTATTCCTTATCTGAACAAAGTGTATTGTTATAGGGATGTTACGATTCTATTTCTATAAAAGAAGAATTATCATAAAAGTATATAAAAATGTTCTATAAAAATTCTATAAAAGTGTAAAAGCTTTTATATAAAAGTGAGACATCACACCTGAACGATTGCCACGATTATAGAGGCGACATCTGGCGATATCGAGCTTCCGGATGCCTGGAAGATGGTGACGGTATAGAAGATCACCGCATTTATGCCGGATAATTGTTGAAAGAACATGCCACCCAACGAAGCGAGCAAAGCTTTTCTGGCTGCCGGAGATCGTATAAGATCGAATATGGTCGATTTTCTCAACGCTGCCTGCTCGGCTTCTCGTTGTGCTTCCGCAAGTTCCTCTGACGGATCATAAGAATCTCCTCGCAGGACTGACATCGCTGTGGTGGCTTCCGGTTTCCGTCCTTGGTTCTGTAAAGATTCGAGACGTATCCGTATTATTCTTCGACGTGAATAAGTTCGATCATCATGGTTCAAGTATTTCCTTCGACTGAGCGGTTGTTAATTGTTGTAAAATCATTTTATAATATAATTCAAAACAGATACGCATAGAAAGATAATAGGAAAGCACAAATCAGAGAGGATTCTGTTGATTCGACCTACCACTAGCCAAATAGGCGACTCCGGCATCCACACAAAACAAGCAAAGAAGCCGACCTCTATGAAGGCGCAGACTATAGCGAATGCCGTGTAGTTCATCACGGCACCGAGAATGAAGGCCAGCAAGATCCCAACTGTGAGGAACAGCTGAAACATAGCGCCGAGGGAGCCCCGAGTCGAAATCTCCGCAATTTCGGAAATATAAGTCGGCACGACGACGCAGGCCGCCCCTACGGCGGCGCCGACTATGAACCTGGCCAGGTAGATCAGCCACAGTTTGTAGGCGAATATGATGATCACCCAAGACAGAAGAAATGGCGCCGTCAGCAAAAGAAGCATTCTCTTCCGCCCGAGTTTGTCGGCCATCGGTCCGGACGGAACGGCACCCAGTATCGCGCCCAGAGCCAGCAACGAGCCCACCCAGGATCCCTGTTCCTTCGTGATAACCAGCCAGGAGTCCTTCTTGTACAATTGAGGCAAAACGGGAGATGTCCAAGCCAAAACAGTGCCGACGCCGAGCGCCATCAAGCAGGCTGAGAGCATTTAAACGTCGAATCGATTAAAGAGAAAACTTAAGAAGCAATTATATTGAGCAACTGTTCTATTTAGCATTTAAAATTAAATTTAACTAATTAAGTTTAAGAAGGTTAATTAAGGGTTAACTAAGGGGGGAAGGAATATTGCAAATAATTATCTCTGATTACTTTCTAGATGGATTTTATTAGAATTATGTTAATTACGAAATGTTTGTGAATTAGTTTTTTCGAGCGAAGAAATTTAATAATGTATTTACTTTAATATTAAAAGTTTGTGAATTGAATGTTATAATAATAAGAATTTATGAACTGAATATTGCGTTTAATATTACGAGTTTAACCACTATAGTAACTTAGTGGTGCTGAAACAATGTTATATTTTGAAACAAGAAATACAGTAAATCTTACTCTTACAGGAAAAAGCTGTAATCTCAAAAATAAACCGCCCTCTGAAGGTTAAAAATATTATATCTTATTTCTTAGAAAATTTGTCGCTCGTGTTTTTTGTCGTTTAGACCTTTAGCTTCTTATCAATCGGTCTGCAATCCCATTATATCATTTGCTCGTTTGACAAAACAGGAATTATCTTCTGTCAGAAACAGTTTATCTTTCTCGATAAAAGGCATGCATTTCATTAAATTCATTAAAACAATTCGTCACTCTATTCTTTCAGTAAACAGTTTTTTTCTCATAGTGATGTCTATCGTATTCTACCGACGATGTGCAAACATTAATGCGATAATTATAAACTAAATCCTTTCCGTATTATGCTAATCCACTGTCGACGATCAGAAACAATTCTGGCGCGCACGATAAGGCGAATAGATGGGCCGAATTATTTTATCAAGCACCGAAACTCCAGCTACAATAACAATCGTCGAGAATAGACAATGAGGCATTATGACACGTCGGGAAAATGAATTGAGTCGATTTGCGAAATATATGTAATTGCGTGGACAACGGATGCACTGTCCTTTAGGATTTCACGAGTCGTGCGTCTCAAACGCACACTTACAAAACATCGGTGTGGCGTCTCCGTTTCTCGTTCCGAAGCAAAGTGTGACGCTCGTTTCAATAAAATATCACGGCCAGGTTTTAGATTCAGACAGTAAATGAGAGAGAGCTTATTCGGCGAGATTTCATAATAACGGATAGTCCGATTACGGTGGAACTGCGATCTTATTGTATCTAATTTTTCAAGAAAGTCGGGAAACTTGGGAGACAGTCTGCAAGCGTAATGTCCTCCTCTTTTTTGCGATTATACGTATGTTGAGTTTAATCAATATAACAAGCGCAATCCGATGGAGTAATGTAACGAACTTGGTACCTAGTTAAATTCATTTTGCTCGATTTGCTGAAGCTCAACTTAAAATCAAATATCTGATTTTATTTCAATCTTTTATTGAAATCGTGCTACAAATGCTAATTAACGTCACTCTATGATAATACTCTAATTAATAGCATTCTGTTTCTAAAAGATGTTTAATGAAGAGATTATAATCCTTTGATAGTATCGATTTACGTTTTTATGTAACTTCAGCTGTTTGGAATACAAATTTAATTACCTATCGGATAAAACGTAAATAAAATTAATTGTAAATAAACATAAGTATCGCTAAAAAAGATGTTTTTGGAAGAATAAAAATATAAAAAATTTTGTTATTAAAATCATTATTGCCTTTCTCGATCAAGGAGTTTGAATTTTTATTAAGAAAAATTTCTTAACAAACAGATTTTCTAGATAACAAAAACTTTAGGCGACCTGTATTAAGATACATGTTCAATTGCATTTTTAATTTGATTAAATATGTTGTGATACAATCTTTTCATCTCTATTTGCAATCCAGCAATGTTATAAATAACAGAAAAAAGCGATACAAAAAAATCTATTCTACGATAACTTAATCTTCAGGAGATATAAAGCCTTTAAGTAAACTTAAGTGATTTTTGTCAATTAGGATTAAATATTTAAGTATTTGAATATTTAAATCTAGTTACGTGATTAAAATTTTGCAATCATGTCAATTGATAGCGTATGATAACAACGTAACAATCGATTAACGATTATCAACTCGATAAGTGTACTGCAATAAGCTGATTGAACAATTATCTTGTGAAATAAATAATAAGTTAACAGTTGCTAATTCATTCTTGCTTGTTTCTAAAAACGATGAACTAAAGAAATAAAGTAAAAAATCACATTTTTATAAATTAAACTGACATTATTTATATTTATTGTCTACAAATTTTTGACGATCAAGAAAGACAACTGATCTATATTTCTGAACTTCAAGATAATTTCTCTTCAAGATAATTTCTACTCATCTTTGTTTAAGAACAATTAACATAAACAAATTAATAAATTATAAAATATGCGTTCAAGATATCGTGTAAATATAATCAAATCAAATCAAATCAAATATAATATATATCAAATATTTCACTAAATATATATGATATCAAATATTTCAATATTGACGTTTAAAACATATAGATTAAAAAATAATTCATCTAATTACAAGGATAAATGTTAAAGATTAATGTATCCGATTACGATTGCAATTTACCGTATAACTTGATATAACATCCCTCTTTTTGAGCAGCATATTTGGATCATGAGTAAACAATGTAAATTGTATTTAAATACGATACTTTCGATACAAACTATATATTAAATTACTGATACGCAATGTATTTAAACACATATATACACGTATCGTATTTCAAGAGTGCAATTACATAATGTATCAATCATAAATGTTACAGCTAATTGTTACGGGATTTTACATAAACTTCACCTCAGCACTCGATTCGAATCCGATGTTTCCTGCCGATTGCCTAACTCATAAGGTACCATGAAAGAAATAATATATCGCGAACGCTAATAAACACCACTAAATACCGGAAATAGATGCGAGATACTGCCACAGTTTCCTGCCTTCCTGGCGCACAGGAACTCCGTTAATCATCCCCGTGCTCTCCATCCTCTCCTCCATTCTCCTCGATGAGTCAGGCTGCTTCTTCAAGGATTGTCGAAAAAGAACAACTTCGTATTCGGTGACTCAGTCTCGTTCACGTCTTTAATTAACGCTTTTTGCATTTACCTTCGATTTTTCAAGTAACACAAAGTTCACCGGAGATAAATGAAAGATGCAAACTTTGTTTTCGCACGACGCGAAGCGGAACGCATCAAATGGACGATGCGACATCGGGGCCATAGTATATCACCACCGTCACTATCTGGTCACCATTATCACTAATCTTTCACTTATCTGGCTTGATTGAAACGGTAAAAAGATTTATAAATCACGATAATCAGCACTGAACGGGAGCACACGCGTAGTGTGAAAATCCGAACAAAAGCGATGTGCTTCTGTAAAATCGACGCTTGCGGCTCCCATCATGTTTTTCGAGATTTTTGCGTGATGAAATGAAAATTAAAAATGGAATTAAAAATTGTCAGTGAATCTCTCGACTTTTGTAATCTCCGATAAGAGAAGGAAGAACTAGGTCAAACTAGATTGAGGCATATTCAAGAGCGTTTTTCCGAGGCAAATACAATTTTTATAATTAAAAAAAATATAGTGATTATTTTTTATTAATCTCCATACATCCTGACAGAATTTTTTTCTCTGATATATGTATTATATATATATGATATAGCGAAGTGTGAACATATATAATAGCTTTTCAGAATCGACATCTGTTTTAAAGCATTTTATTTAGCGCGAGACTTTCATTAATCTTTGGAAAAATAGGAATTGTCAGAGAGAAAGAGAGAGAGAGAAAGAGAGAGAGAAAGAGAGAGGACCGATGGTTTTTAAAAAAGTTTTCCTCCTAATTTTCTCACTTTGATGTTTATTTTTGTCCCAAAAATTTTACATAATTAAAATTTTTCATAGAGAAATTTTTATAATATAGAGTATTTTTGAGCGTACAAAATGGTCGTTAAAATAATTTTTAAAAATAATATTAATTTACGCAATGTAAATCGAAAATTATACGAGAAAACGTGTACATTTGAATTCCCATCAAAAGCAGAAGGGTATGTATAAATAAACCGTGACTGATAATTATTTTATGCAACGTTACATCCGAATTTATGGAATATTTAACAAAATAAGCGAATGCATCCAGTATAATTGTGGCGAACCGCACGTGCAACGTGGCCGGTTTTCATAAATGAAACATTCCGACGCGAAAATATCCAACGGATTTACAAAAGAGGAATAAAAGCCCCGCTAAATGAGGCCGCTTACCTTTAACCGGCGATCCTCTAGTCGTGTGACAGACACTTCAATCCGATTTCAATCGTCGAGAGTGCAATTCTCGATTTTCCCTGCCGCCGCGTCGAATTTCTCGTTTAATACACGTTCTCCATTTCTTTCTTTTCACGTCCGACATGTTTTCCTTCGAGTTTCCCGACGAAAACAGCTCGCCGATGTAGATTATTGCATTCCCTTCGTGAAAAGCGTATGTACCTGAGGAACACTGCATCCTTTTTCTCCTTAAACTTGGCGCCATTTCACACGTTTCACGAAGCTCATTGTCAAGACATTTTTATTGTTTTGCTTTTCTGTTTTTTTCTAGCAACCATTTCTGTCCGTTTTGATGTGAAAAATTTTAATACATATTTGCCCGATAAACACTAAATGAATATCGCTTTCCTCTTACGCGACGAACATACGTTGCGAATCGCTTTATCTCGACAAACTTTATCTAAAAAGTTTATTATTATCTAATATTATCTTTATCTAATTTTTAACAAAAATTTGTAAGACTTTAGGTTGTTTAAGATAAGAATCGAGTCTTCATTGATCTTCACTTGAATGATCGAATTTTCCTGTTTAATAATTTGTATGTTGAGGTAGGTCAAATGTATAATTACTACTACATTTTTACCGCTTAAATTTTCTTTAAAATTAACATAAGTCGGCACGCAAAACTTAAGCTTAAAGCCGTTTAACATAATTTAATATAATAACAATCGTAAAATATAATTGTAAATACATATTTAATGATTATAAATACGTATTTATTAATTATTGTTACTCATTTATAATTAAAATTATTGTTATCAATTGTTCGTCTCGCTCTTTTGAAAGGACATTACTAGAGAGAATTGTACTAATCTCGAAGTTTAATCAAATTCTAAGGAAATCTTCTTATCAAATGAAGTCGTGATTAACACTCGATTTACATTTAATAGTTTTGATAAAATTCTTAAATCTTGCAATAAATTTAACAGCGATAATGAAGTCGATTTAACTAAATAAATTATATGATACACGTTTATTATTTATTCAATAACTTCTGTCGAACAAACATTACTTGACATACACATTTAATATACGTAAATTAAACCGGTCATAACGGTAGTCGCACTGTCATTCGTCGCAGGATTAAATGCGACATCATATTGTCAATAAATTTTTCATAACACGTGTTTCTCTATATAATAAATCATACATATATTTAATTATGGAAATATAATAAAGGGAACTTAATTCATCACTCTCGACAATATTTCGGGACGTAAATAACACCACGTTATAATACGTTAACATAATTTTATGGTACGTTAAAAAACAAAAAATGATACAAAAAAAATTAGATTTTCAATTTAATACGCAAAAAACTTTTTTTAAATCTAAGATTGCAATAAATAATTCATTCATTTATGACAAATGTCCATTTAAAAAAAAAATTAACGCTATGGATTTTTCATCATAAACGTAATGATAATAAGTTAGATAATAAGAATTCCAATAAAATCACGCCAGCAAATCAGTATTTGATTATGGATCGATATCGGAGAGCGATCGTGTTTTATCTACTACGCGTTCACGTGGAAATAGAAAAATTGATGATCAAACATTACAAATATAAAAAATTGTATATGTTATCTGGATCTCGATTTTCCAAGCATAAAGATATATACTTCGAGATTTATCTAACGATTAAATTTTCTTTCTTTAATATCGTATAATCAAGTCTCCAAAACAAAATAGATCTTCTTTTATTATTACATTAAAATAAAAATACTGCTCAAACACGATAAAAAAAGGGAAAAAAGAAAATGCAATTTTGCAGCTTAAAAGTGATTAAAAACTATTTTTTCAAATAGATACTTAAATGATTTCATTGAAAGTGATTTCAATAATTGCGAAATTGAAAGAATTAAATAGATTAAGAATTTTGTTTGTGTAAACGTAACTTAAATCGATAGATTACGGAACGTATGGAAATATTAACTCTTGGTGGTGGCTGGTCACTTGAGACCCAATAGATATTCAATAGATTCATTAACTTTCCAAGATTACTCCTACATTTTCTAAAGCTCGAAAGACTACTGCCTTTGGCTGCAGTTCTATATACTATTTTTATGTGCAAAGTGATTTTTTGATTGTCCAAGAATATATAGGTCAAGAATAATCTTCTGAAATATATCTCTCGAAAGTTAAAAAGTATGAGAAAAGTAAGATAAATAATAATAAACAGATTCTAAGGAGGGTTACAAGAGACGAGGGTCAATAAATAATCTTTCGCTTCAAAATATAATATCAAAATTTATTGTTCTTTCAAAAGGGATTGATTGCCTTTCGCAGAACAGAAATGCGAGCAGCCTTACACGTCACGTCAAACCTACGAGTTACAATATGCTGTAAAAAAAAGTATAAACAAAGATGGAAAAAAATCTCTCGAAAAAAACGTATAGATATTACGAAATCGACACTGCGTACAGGCGCTGACGAGAGAAAGAGAAATATGCGAATTAATAGTCATGGAATGGTTTTTCGGTAAAGCGGCAAGGAAAGCGGATTATCCTTATGAATAATGAAGGACTTACAAAATGAAATCGCGTGCAGCTAAATTCACGTAAGTGCATATCCGCAAGTATGTAGTAATAATAATTTCGTGTAACCCAAAATTTAACAGATTGTCTCTACACATTTAGATTGCGGTACTAAATAAATGCTCACGTATTTGTTTAGGTACAGTGAAATTTTCATTTCTAGAATTAAATTGTATCTTGAACTATTATTATGTTACTTATTCATATAGGAGGAACGTCTATTATTTTAATACTTATAATACTTTGTTAAATTAATTAATCATAATATTAAAATTAAATATTATATATTATATTAATATATATGACTTTCATAAATAATAAAGTTCCATCTGTACACAAAAAATAAATAGCAAATAAAATGAGATTCTACGTCCAAAGTTACAATTTTTTTATTCCAGGTTAAAAATTTTCACTGTCCGTCCTAAAAAAAATTATGAATCTTGGATTGAAATCTTGAATTCTCGAGAAATTGGATAAACCTGTGTTACATGACTTTTTTTAACGGATTTTTTTAAATTTTGAAACCAAATTTCCTGATGATCAGAAGAATATTGACTGTACGTTTTACGAATATTGCACTTTGCGAAAATCCAAATGCTGCGCGCTCGCGATTAACAATGAAAATAATGGGATTATCGTCGCAACGAAGCTATGATCAATGCAAAGAAAATCGCATTATTAAGTATCTGTTATGCTGAACGTTTTTAATGAACTGTGTAATCGCAATAACGCGTTAATGGAATTTTAAATTAGACATCCCACTTTCGTAGCGTATGTTTAACGTTAAAGGCCCTTCATCCTCGTTGTTGATTCAATGTGCAATTTATATCTACTAGGAATGAAAAATTACAGACTATTACTTAGATTATCATAATTACAGTTTATCATCTTAGCGTTAAACATACATCACGAATCCAAGTAGTTCTTGCGCTGTTCGGAAATGAAATACGAATAAATATGAAAAAGGTGATATCTTGATTTAGGAAATATATTGTTATCTTTTTTCGCGCATACGCATTTTGCACGATTCCCGAGCTTACGTTATATTTTCAAAAATTGGATTCACAGAATACTGTAATCTAATTTTTGATAAACAAAAACTTCTTGTAAGAAAGGAATTTTAGGGACTGAAATTTAATGTTCAGAAGACAAAATAATTTTCTTCTCAAAGAATATTCTCATTCAAAAATAGGTTAAAAAAAAAATAAGTCAGTAAAAAATAATCTAATTTCTCATCCCTAAAATTTTAGAAATGGATCGCAATGGTTTATAATTTACAATAACGTAAGACAAAGGAGAATCTAATAAATACGTCAGAGATCTAACTAACGTACAGATCTCTGCACACCGCGAGCAAAGATATGACGTGTGATTAAATTTAAGTTACTAACTTGAACTCAAGTTATTAAACTTAAACACGAGGACCACTTGCGCGAGTTGGTGTTACTTATCACTACTGTATGTATAGAAAATATCACCTTACGCGCTAATAAGGCCTGTGCTTTAGATATTTACGTTCCCATTCTACGTCGCACGTATAGCACTAAATAGCGAGTGTGTCATTACAAGTTTTGTGATCAACGTGTAGATCAAACTAATCGTGGATTATCATTCGGTCCATCTCAATTTGACCCATTCGATCGATATGGGTGACACGCGAAGAGAAGAGTGTCTAATGTAAATATACACAATTCGAACGGTTGCTCTTTCTAGTTGTAAACGCGCGGCGCGAATGCGAAAGCCTAGAGAATTCCTCGCCCAAATTAACTCGCTCGTTTATCACACGTGATAACGCACATCGGGACGACGACGTCCAGACACGCATCCCTTAAAAAGTAAAATCGGCGTGTTCTGCGTAAAACGCTTGATTACCGTTATTAGCTTGTACTCTAAAGTAAAAAAAAAAACGTGCTATCGTAAAATCATACGAGAGGCGAGATCTTTTCTCGCTTTTTTGGTATTCTCGGAAGAAAGATCGGACGACGCGGACAATTGGAAATCTCAGGTCGAGCGGAATTATCGGAATCGGATTTTCGAGTGGATTCTCTCGGACCATTAAGCGATCGCGGTTCTTCGAATCTCCGAATTATCAAGATCCTCATGGGGTGACGCGTGGCTTCACACGCTGCGTGATCGACTAATAGTCGATGAGTTTCGGGTTCAATCCCAGCTCTCGCTGCATATATTTCTCATTAGAAGATCTATTTTAAGGAATGAAAATTCCAATTTATATGATTCAAGCACTTGTGCTGTATGAGTTTTTCTAACTGCATTCTACGTTTACTTATCTCGATGGTTATCACTGGCTATGTTCGATCCTAGTTTCGCGCTATAGTTAAAAGAGAAGAAAAAGAAGATCGAGATCCTCGAGTCTCAGAATCGTCACTTATTGAAGATCCCTCCTTCTGGATCCAAACTTCGGAGCTTTAAATATCCGATGCAATTCCTGCATCGCAACAATCTCTCGTGTATTTGTAATAATCGATGTGATTTATTCATTGTTCATTCGCGTATAATACGATATATACGAAAATAAACGAAGAGTACGTAACGGCATCTTAAAATCGAAACCGTCGCAAAGAAAGCGAGACGATTGTTGTTAGGAGAGCTCGACGAGCAGTGTGACGAACGCAAATTAGTCTATAACCTGAGTCAAATTTTAAGCAGTGTCGTATTCAACTGTTTAAAGTTAGGAATCCTGCGTTCCTGCGATCCTGCGCTCTTTAGTATACGCGTCGTTTGCACGAATAGAAAAAAATTAAAAGAACATCATCTGGCTGATTGGTAACACTAGTTTACAGCCAAAAATTATTTTGAACCAGACAAGTTCTCATTTTTGGATGCTGAAAACGATGTTGCAAATTTTATCATCAAGTTTTCAAAATAATTGAGGTTTAATGTGCAAAAAGTCTTTTTTGATATATTTTTGTAAAAAAAAAATTAATATTATCTTGAAATTCTGATCATAAATCATGAATGAATTGTTCATTCCCATTAACCTTTAAAAAAAAATATTACAAAAAAGTTCATTTTTCGTACATTAAACTTCAATTATTTGGGAAACATGCTAATAAAATTTGACTTGCGGCGTTTTCCGCATTCAAAAATCTATTAAAAAACACATTGTCTAGGTCAAAATAATTTTAAAAAATTTTGTAAACTAGTGTGATCATCGATAGTATAATTATCGAAATCGGATTTTCGAGTGAATTCTCTCGCGAAAATCACAATTGAAAACAAGAAAGTGAGAGAAATTGTAGTATTTCGTGCGATAAGACACAGATATTAAGACGCGAGGAGGTTCATATATTCGAAGCAAATTTAATGACTCGCACATAGCATTTCCATCGAAAACGATCACAAAATATATGCGCTTAGAACCACCATATCTCAACGAGAGAAACCTTTGCATCCCGTATTAATCGTTTGCATTCAATACCCAGGGTAATCTGAATATTCGATTCCTCGAGCAGAATTCGAGTTCACGTATTCGTAATTACTATTTGGTCCTCCGGAAATAAGAATATCTCGTAAAAAAACCATATGTAGGAACTCGAGGATATTTTCAGATCTTATGCAATGTTTGGAGTCGCGCGAAGAACGCTGAAGTCACTTCTGAAATTTAAATTTCAATTGCGCAATGGACCTTTCGAAATTTGTTTTTATCGATTTGATCTTGAGCTCTCTAGCACTTTGGAAATCAAAGTCCTGAATCTTCAGTTACAGTTTTGATTCTTAATTTTAAACAGAAATGAATCGCTCAAAATACGATCGTATTTTCGATCATAGCGGAACTCTTGAACTCAACAGTCCCTTGAGATTCGATCGATGATTGTTATCAGTAAACTCGGTTTCGCGGGAATAAACATTATTCTGTGAATCGTAGGAGCAATTCTTGGGAGTGTTCCAATGAGTTTCGCAAGGAGACTAATAACAAACTCGGAAATTCGGCGGAGAATGATTGATTTCTTTCGGTCTTCTTGATACCGCAATGAGTTGTTTACTTTACATAAAGTCGAACGAGAGATCGCGTTTTCGATTGAAAGAAATTTTCTAGACAGCAAAATAAAATATTAAGAAGATCAAAGACGCGATGAGGTGGATTATCTCGAGTCGCTTAAATTATTTTATTAATTTATTTTCCTGCGATACGGGCGCAGACCAGTCTATAACCTGAGTCAAATTTTAAGCAGAGTGTCGTACAGAAAAATCGACTTTCCAGTGTCTGTCATATGTACGAGTTTGTATCTCCGATTGGTCATCTTGTCGATGAAACTCTTTGTCTCCGCCTCGCTGTGATGAGGACTCCATCGTATTGATAGTATCGATATTCTTATGATGTCCCATGGGATGGTGTCGAGTACCTGCGATAATTTTCAATCGCCCTTACGACAAGCCTTTGCGACCGCTCGTTACTGATTTTATATTTTTATAACTTTCTAATCGATTACAATTCTAAAGCTCGTGCTTCTCGAACGCAAAATTATCATTTTATAACACGCGATAAATATTTCTGACACGTATATAATAAATTTAAATCTTGAGATCGCTGTCATAAAACTTAATCCTTTTTACTAAAAAAATGTAATAAAAATGCATAATAAAATAATGAATATTTATTTTATATATTTATTTTTATATATTTTTCTAGACAAGTAAATGCATGTAAAAATTTTTAATTGAAAAAAGCATTGCAAAAAATTATGTATTTCAAAGACCGCTAAATTATTAAATTTATATTATTTACCTGACCATCGGGAGCGTCGGGACTATCCAGACTTAGGTAATCCAAAGTCGTGGCGTTGTATGCCAACAGCACGCTGTAGAGAGGAAAGCACTTGAGTCTAGTGGTAGGAAAACCATCGTCCGACGACACGAGGCTGTTAGGACCATCGCCCAGCTTGGTGACCTGAACTTCCGACTCCTGGTGGTACTTTATCTGCAATACCGTTCGCGCGTGTGACACACGTACTCTTGTCGCGTTCGATTCGTTATCATCCCCCTCCCTCAATGACCCCTTTCTCACCTCTTTGGTATCCGTGTCCGTGCTGAGACAAGCATGGAGGACCCTTGATCGTGGGTGTCTGGTGCTCCGCTGTGCCTCGAAGAAGCTCTTAGGCTCGGTGAGTATCAGGACACCTCGCCAGCTCAGATTGGACTCCAGCCAAGCGGTACTGGAAATCGCGCCTATCTGAANCGACGAATTGGTGACGCAACGTCGTTTTTGCGAGCCCGAGTCGCAATAGAGGATTAAATTGGAAACGACCTAATTCCCACTTCCAACTAATAAGATAAGTTGGAAAGAGCTCGGAGAGATACCGCAGCTCATCTATTTCGTTTATCTATTTTTAACTGGTTGCGTGCCGACGGCGATCCGTTACTTTTGCATGTTTTGCTAATGTTACGATGCACTATATCGCGAGCGATAAAGAATTAATTGTTAGCGCAGCCGTGCGGTATCTAAGGCGGACTTTCAAGATTGTTGAGGCACCGCTATACTTAGCTCTAATTTTAATCCCGAAACTTGATAAGATGCGAGAAAGAGGGCAAGGAGAGCGTAAATTTTCACTCAAAGAGATTTAGCTCTTTTTGAAAAGTAAGCCCGTAAACTTTCATGTTATATATCGTATCTTGCACAATATTACTCTCAAAAATTCAAAAGCGTAACTTCGATATACGAAATTATCTGAAAAATTTTAATCTTTTAAGTTTCCGCAATGTCAGAATGTGTATTCCAAAATTGTCAATTTTCATTATAATTTTAATTTAAAGAGAGTTCATATTTTCCTTCAAAAATTTGATCATTGTGAACCATTATTTGCTATATTTTAATACTTAATTATAAGTATCTCAGTAATTAAAGTTAAAAATGAAATTTCTAAGGCACTTGAATTAAAATAAAACGCGATTATTTAATTACGGAACTTGCGGAAACCTCACCATCTGCAGCCCCTTATACTTGGAAAATTGTCGATGCCCGAACTTTTTAATTAATGAAAGATCACCCGGAAATTGATCGAGGATTCTATCGGTAATTAAGGATTTTAGAAACCTGCCGCGCGATACAGACCATCCATTCTTCACCGTTTGTCGCGAGTTTCGCGAGTTTCGCGAACAAAGAGATATTACGCCGTCACATTGAAAGGATGAGGCTCTCAATGCGCGCAATGGTGACACGTGGGACATTAATCAAGCTCCCGGGGAGCTTATAAAACGAAAGATTCCTCACCCTGCTGATGTATTCCGCGTAAATACCCTCGCGTTTGTTCTGCGACAGTGTGGCCACGTACTTTTCCTCCAACGTCTGGTTAGCGTTCAACGGATCCTGATGATTCGTCGATTTCAGATGCACTTGCCGTATGTACGCGACCAATTGCGGATTGTCCATCGAGACGCTGTCGAGCACGTAGTCCCTGGTCATGTTCGCGTCGAACGCCTGTCTCCTATAACGGAACGTCCGCTTTAAGCTACACCAGTGGTGTTCAATCTTGCATAATCTGGAGCTCGGTCGTATAATCCTCTCGCAGCGGAGTAAAAAAGAAAAATAAATTTCCACACGAGCTCGTCGAAATCCGATCGCTTCTACAGTGAATCGCGAGTGAGTCGCCTGGCTTTCTCTGCGGCGCGGAACGATGAGAAGTTATCGTACGAGATACACGAAGGATTCGGAGTAATTAAAAGTGAAAAATTTCGGTAATGAGACTGCACGAGGTGTCAAACACAAAAAAAAAAAAAATATATATATATATATATATATATTTACACGTCTCTCACCCGGTAATCACAAGATTCTTCTTCTTCTTCCTGATATTAGAAATGAGAACGAGCTTGGTTCAAAATATTAAAAAAAAGTAAAAAAAGATTTTTAATAATATCAAGATAATAAAAAAATCAATATTTTCCTTTATCTAAAAAAAAAAAAAAAAAACATTTAAGTCAAGAAAACGCAAGTGACAATTTACCTCAGAGCCGCAGCCTCGCTCCAGATGAGGAGTAGAACCATGGCGGTGGAAAAGGCGGCAAGAAAGGCCAAGCAGGGGGCCACTCTCCTCCACCAGGTCCTTTTATAATTGGCAAACGACGTGCTAGTCAGTGTAGGCCCTACAGGCGGTGGAAGACCTCCGTTTGACGAAGGTGTCCCTGCGGGAGCCATTCTGCAGAAACACAACGAACGTGTAAACACGTGCTGCATGCAAATCACGGAAAAGAGATATCTGATGAGTTGCAGCCTCGACGGCTTTTTGACGCGTTTCACGTATTCCCGACCCTATTCTCTGAGGGTGTTTTTAATACCGGGATTTCGGCAGCGGTACATAAACAGGGACTTTTACGATCCTTCAATAACATTGGAACTTCAAACTTTCAGTGGACAGTTGTGAAATGTTTTCACAATTTTTCAGTTAACTCGAGCTAATCTGAAGAAATCTAGATTTAAGAAAGTATTAGCGAAGAAAATCGAAGCATTATCCAAAGTTAAAAGTCCTAACAGATATTGTTAGAAGGATATTAATCGATAATTTAATCAGTAGTTAAGAAAATTTTTTTCTTTGCAATTAACATGCAGGACAGAAAGAAAATCGATAAAAGAAGAATTTATATAATTTGAGGAATTTATATAGTTTAAGATTTACTCGTGTTAAAATATTTGAAAAATTACAAAACGATTTTTAAATCTCCTTTGAAAAAGAAGGTTTAAAAATGAAATGATGTCTTTCGAAACGACATCCACAAAAAAAAAAAAAACTGCAAACAGATGGATCTTCTGAGACACCCTGTAAACACGTGCAACAATGTATGCAGGTATACGTATGAGTCACCCCTGCACTTTCTAACCAACATTTTTTCAGTCACGTTCAAGTGAATGCACGCCTAAGGATTCGAGACAAAGGAAGACCCTTATGGATCGGATTATAATTCATTTGTTGTCTATAACGCGTCGTCACGGAAGCTATTCCGCCGAATAGAAATTCCTCTTTCTTCTAACGATTTTATTCAACATATTTTTTTAATGTAGATTAAATTTGTATTGATTTTTCATTTAGTTTATGCTGTATCCAAGCTTAATAAAAAAAAAAAAATGTACAAAAAGGCAAGCGCGCAACAATATTTTTATATTTTTTATTCTCTAAGTTGTTGAACAAGTAACGTGTGTTATTTGTTTTACAAAATTGTGATATTCCAGTGTAATATTTATTTAAAAATAAATATTATATCGAGCATCGATTCTATGAAATGGGAAAACAACTTTAATTCAAGCAATAAAAATAGACTGCTGCGAATTGATGATATCTCTTCTCATCAGAATTTACAGAAATAGTTTCTCGACATGCACGCGTGTTGCGTGTGTTGCACCATGTGGAACAATGTCTGCTCCGTTATTTGCCTCACACATTGTCAAAGCAAGGTTCGCTAGTACAAACTTCGCGTCACTTCGTGCATCGCGAGGCTCGCCACTAATTTGTCGCAAACTTTTAGCGAAGACAAAGCAAGACAGGTGATGTGCTTCATCAAATTTGCTTATCCAAATTGAGACGGTTCTTCGCGAAATCAATGTTTCGGCGCGCGTCGCAAAACTTACTCTCTCGCATTCTTCGATTAATCAGTTTAGTAAAGTTCAGTTTCCTCTCGTAAAGATTGTCGAAATGTCAACAATTTTCGAGTTATTGAAAATAAATAAGTCTCGGGGGGAGGGGAGGATCGGATTTCAGGGTAAATTAATTAAGTTTCAATTAAAGCTTTCTCCATATTCATTTCGAGTAAATCTCGCTTTAACAGAACCATTGCCATCATATTCTAGATTTTTTACACGCGTTTAAATTCGAAAGTAAAGAGCGTTCGATCGAATCATCGATGAGATAAAATCAGATTTGTTCCATAAATGAAATCGCGAACTTCATCACCCTTGATACATACACCCTTAATTCACCATCACATTTACTCACTTCATTTTCGTCGGCTTCCGCTCGACCGACTCGCGTATCCTTTCTTATCCGTAAGATCGAAATTGGGGGATCATTTAACTGAGGTATCTCACATTCACGATACACTATCACTTTTTCGCTTCACGTGCGAGCGCTCGTCATCCCCCGCGCGCGAGTTCGATTGAAGAGGCCGCACTCCTTTGCACCGATAACGTCGTCGCGTTCCTCAATATGACACGCGACACGCGTCTCACGTATCACGTCCGACGTCTCGCGAACGTCACGTATCGCGTAGCCACAATATTTGGTAGCGCCGGCTAAACGTCGTGTCACGTGGGCTCGACCTTCGCAGCGTGTCGTTGCGTCGTCGTCGTCGTCGTCGTCGATGTTGTGTTGTTCGGTGTCTCGTCAGATCATTTCCCCGCGCTCCCGTTTCGTTTTTCGCCCCGAGAGACGCTACTGGGACGATTCTCTCTTTCTCTCTCTCTCTCTCTTGTCGATGAGCGTCGACGGGAGAATGATCAATCGAAGCCGAAACTCGTTTCCTCGCGGCTCCTTTGTTTCCACGGCCGTTTGTTGCGGGTGTGTTATGTAACGAATCGAATATCCGGTGCAGTTTCCCTCCTCGATCTCGTGTTTCTCGGTACAGTTGCTACAGAATTTCGAGTAAGCTCCTTTCCTCAAAGTAAAACGAACTTCGAAATCCTCAAAACGCAACCTGATTTCCAAGAATCCCCCAGTTGCTCAATCCGACTTGCAGCAATTTTTAAGATAAATCCGATTAGACAATCACCGGATCCTCCGGAAGATGCAGTTAAATATTCTTTAATTGCTCCATTCGTGTTTCACGAAAAAATTAAGTCTTCAAGAAGCTTGAAAATCATTTTGCTGATTGGTTTGCTGGTTCTCGAGTCTCTTTGAATACGGGACCAAATGCTTCAAAGAATATTCAATCAATTCAAAGAATGCAATCTCTTCTTCGTTCTTTCGCTCTTCTTTTCCGAATTGCGTTTTTTTTTTCTTCTTTTTTTTATTACACGACTGCTGTCCCCTCGAAGGATTCTTCTCGCAGCTGGATTTTTATAGAACCGAGCCCTAAGTAGTTATTCACCGCGCTCTCCCTTCTCTGGATTTCTCTCCCCTGCACTCTCCCGTATATTTATTGCAACGATGCTACCTCGAAGATCCTCCACGTGTTTCTCAGTACGAGCGGGATTCTCCGCATGATCGGCATTCCTTGAAATATTCAACGAATCGACCGCTTTTCTCTCTTGGCTGCGTGAACGAAAGTTGATCGCTGAAAGACAATCACTGTCAGCGGAATCAATCCGCTTCGATCCGAGTGCGCGAAGCGATCCCGTCCCATAAAGAATTTCTCACCGACCAACAAATTTCTTTCGTCTCTGAAGGTTCCCCCTTCTGGAATGCACTCGGGACCACTGCCGCGAAGGCTCCCCGGCGAATTCCCGACGGATAGAGGGGAGCCGATGGGCAGAGACGACGACGGTATCGTATCGGCTCGCTCACTGGCGGCGCGATTCGCGCCGTGTCTCTTCGATTGCCGACTTCTTCGCCGACATCGAATTACATACATATATATATATATATATATATATATATATATATATCGATTCGAGCGAGAGACAACGACCGTACGCGCGCGAGAGACGGGCGGAAACAAAGAGACAGACGGGAGACGCCGGGGCTGTGGTGCGGCGCGACGCGACGCGACAGACGAGCGTTCCGCACGCTTGTGGCGGCCGTCGAGAAAGCGTGTGTGTCGTGTATTATAGTCGAATGTCGCATTGCAGCGGCGACGTCGGCGACGGCGACGGCAGCGGCGGCGGCACACATGATGAAGCCCCGCCGCCTCCATCGCCGCCGCCACATCTGTCGTCGTCCGTCCTCGTCGCCCCCTTGCGCCGGACTCCACTCTTTGCGTTTCTTCGCTCGGAACCTCTGTTCCATCAATGTCGACGAGCCCCGCTGTGCGACAGACGGCGAGCATGGTGCGTGCTGAAAGAGTCGACCGAGAAAGAGAGAGATCGTATCGCGTTATTTGGACGAGTTTTTCGTAATATTCGGGTGGCGAAGTTGAGGAAACTTCGTCAATTGAAATTGAAGAAAGTTCGGTGAAGTTTCCTCAACTTTGCTGCTCTTACGAAAAACGAAGATCTTTTCCTTAGCGCGTCGATATACGAATCGCCCACGTGTATGGCATTGAAATTTTCGATCCGAATTTCCATTACTTCGGAATCGCGGTGTTCGGAAATGATGATTATTGAGCTCGCGTCGTTAACTCGAAAAAAATTGGCGAACTCGCCTCTCGCGTGATGGATTCGATTGGAGGCAATGTGTTGATGCGCACAAATTGATTAAAATTGTACACGTGGTAGAACACGAATGGTCCGACAGATGCAACGGTGGTACTACTACCAGTAAATGTAAGTCATTGTCGTTTGGCAGAATCTCTGCTCCGTTCCAGCGATCAAAACGCTCGTAGACCACGTTTACTCAAATACTCGAGTGTTTGAGTAAATTTGTGCGTGATCGGCTTGCAGAGTTCACCAGTGTGTGCATACCAGTGCATTCAACCGAATTCACTACAGACATAGCCGACGGATTTGCTGGCAGATAAAATATGTGAAGCTAGCACACTGATAGATTTGTTTAGCTTCCAGCACGCTATCTTCATCACTCTCATTTAACACAATCGCTCGGTATAACTGTACATTCACGGCAAAAATAATTTCGCGAAGTTTTCTGAAGATAAGTAGAGATTTTTAGACGAGCGAAGATAAAATAATAGCAAAGAATAGTATCTCTTAAGTATAATATCGGCCAATAATTTTTGTTTGAAATTAGTTGAAAAATTAAATTTCGACGTTCGTATTTAATCTATTTTATTATTTACATTGTTGAAGGTTTCTTTCATCAGAACAATTCGATATCCGATCACTTTAAAAGAATGAAGTTTTAAAATAATCGCTGTTCTTTTAATCTCTACTCTATCTGAATCACAAGAGAAAGTGCGACAGCTCCGCTCTATATATAGTACAGAATTGCTAATAGCGCTACAGAGCGATACGATGTTTACAGTAGATTTTAACGTGTTACGTTTCATCGACTTTTCCCAAATTACGTGACCGCGATAACTTATCTCACCGGATGGTTAACAACGCAATGATTCATTACCTCGTATATTTATAGAAAATGTACATCTCCTTAGAACACGCCAATAATTCGAATTGATTCTGAGACTCACTGAGTCAAAATCCCGCTTATACCAAAAACGAACCGTCCTGTCCCGTAGGCAATGCTCGGAAATGGGATTTCTATAGGTATGGCGAATCGCACCTCACTAACTCTTACACGGACTCGTGTAAACCACACTACATGTGCACTAATACAGACGATCTGTTTCACATCGCATTACTGCGGAACACGGGATATCCATCAGCTTGGGAAAAACATCGGCTCAGAGGAAATCTTTAACTAACTGACATCCTTCTCCTGGCCTTTTCTCCAGGCCTAGGACCAGGACACCTGGACGGTAGACCTCCTTGTATCTTTTCATTACTGCACTATATTCACAGTGGTTTGCGTAGACACGTTTTTTTTTTGTCGTCAGATCGTGCGCTCGAATACGAACAGCTCTTTCCGCGTACCTGAACCTGCGGCGGCCAATCCTTTCGCGTCAGTCAGGATCGGAGCATCGTCCACGCAAACAGGTTTCCCTCTCGGCGGCGCTTGTCCTGCCAGCGCTACTTGCCGCTCCCCGCGGTATCCCCGAGGACGAGGGCGAGCGGATCCGTCCCGTGATGACTCGACCCACTGACGACGGAGTCGCACTACCACGGTGTTTATGACACTGCGCGGATGATGACACGCGAGAGTACCCACCGAGAGGAAGTTCTTTCTCTCTCTGTCTCTCTCTCTCTCTCTCTCTCTCTCCCTCTCCCTCCCTCTGCCCTCGCCCGTCTCCCGCTAGCCTTCTCACCTCCCACACTCGAAACTCTCGTGGAGAACCCGAAGCGAATTAGACAGACGGAGAGAAAGAGAGATGATATGACGCGGTTCACCCGCGTTCACCGCCGTTTGCGGGATGACATCTGAACGGTCAACTGCCGAAGAGAAAGCGCATGCAATGTACTACCGCTGTGCCCTGAGCTCGTGGCGAGTAGACTGCCTCGACTGCCCTCCAGCACCTGGGTCCCAAGCGCCTGACGCTGGTTCGCCGAGTACAATGCCTCCTATATCGGGTGTCCTTCTTTAAAACACCGCCTACCTCCGTCCTCAACTATCCCCTTCAAGCCGACGAGGCCTCTCTCCTTCTCTCTCTCTCGCTTTTACGAGGACACTCCGCTCTCCTAGCCAGGTAGTGGCCAGTGATTCTCATCCCAGGTGAATGGTATCGGTTTCAGGGCTGAGTGTAGTCGAGGTGTTTATGGGAAACTCGATGGATTTTTCAGAATCGCCTGACTGTTTGCACAAGACTTCTTTTTATCTAACCTTTGACATTTTTAATCGAGGATTTGTTCATCGACGAATGAAATAAGAAAAAAAAATATCGTGAATACTTTGGCACGTATCTTTCTCCGATTTTGATTAATTGTTTTATAAATCTTTTGGATTCTGCTTCATTCTTGCATCGCAAATATCAAAATTATGCTTATGATAAAGATAAGAGTATTGTAACATTATAAAAAAATAAGTAAGACGTGATACTTTTGTGTTACATTTTCAATGAAGATTTTATAACGAGATCAACTTTTTCACAAAGCATATCGCATTATTCTTATTTATTTCTTTTCGTAAATGTATTTAAATGAGAAGATTGGAAATTGCAGACAGAATTGTAATATATACGCGAAATACAAAATACATTTTCCGCTAATGCACTTCGAGATGTATGCAAATGCATTTTATTTTGAAGTTTAAAACAGACGATATTTTCTGAAAGTTATCTTTCTGTGTTTACATATAATTTTATGTTATGATTTAATTTCTAATCTCTTGCCGCTTGTATTATCCAAGTTTCCATGCTTCTCAAAACTATATTTTGAGACAACTATAGCGTTATGGAGATCTTTCGTAGAATAAACTTTAAAACTTAACGCGCGGAAACTTGCACGAAAGTGCACACGGAGTATAGACAAGTTCCGCATTTGATAAAATATTTAGTTTCCGAGTTGATGAATTATTCATGAGGTTTATAAAGGATAAAGTGTAACGCGATACTATCGGAAAACGGAACTTCGGCGAATTATCGAAAGAAGTACAACTGCATGGTTGTTTCGGGCGCGACTAAAATTAGCGCGAAACAGCATAAAAAGCCCCGTTAACTCGAAAGCCGGACACTGCAGCTCAGTCAGCCGGCTGCATGTTATTGATCCCGTTGTAAGTTGCGCCCTTTGTATCGTTGAAACGTTATTGCTGAAGTGAACAAAGGCGGCCGGTGGCGCGCGCGATTCCTTGATCAATGCGGAATGAATTAATTTTAGAAATTCAGACCGAAAGAGTCTCTAGAGCTGGAAGTTGCGGTGCATTCGATGTATCTGTTAAGAAAAGCCAATATAACTTCGATGATTTCCAGACTTCGTTTTATAACGAAAATGCAGCGTCGCTCTACATGTCAACCAGATGTTCATACTATTATGTCCATAAAATTTGTAAGTAATGTACGTTACATTTGCGTTTGTTAAATCTTGGCAACCGAAACTTTAACAAGTGTGGAAGATTTGACCAATCGAAATTATGCCGATAAATTCCTTCGGGGCCTCATCTGTGTCGCATTTACGTGATTTACGTCCTCCATTGTGCTGATAAATTCTAAATACAATGATTTATGGCGACGTGCTTACATTTGACGTATCGAATTTTTACGAAGGTGGCTATTTCGTCAATCGAAGATAGACACTTATGGATCACGCTTATAATTCAAGAGGCTGGCAGCGGCAGGAAGACAGCATTTTTTATTTAGAGGCTCAGCGCGGAATAACGAGATCGTTCCGCGAGAAATGAAAGAAAAACCCGTCGCACCCTGAGCGACGACGAGAGACAAAACGAATGGACACGGTAACGAGCGGCAGAAGAAGAAAAGAGTGGAACGGCACAATAACGGGGTGACTTTTCTGCAGCGACGTACAGCCCCACAGGGTTTTGAAGGGAATAATCCGAGAAAATCCGAGCGCCGGTGAGAAAGAATACTCAAAATAACTGTGCACTTGTCTCGTGAAATCTACCCTTAAGTTTTATTATAGGAAGCGATGCTCAAAGACTGCCGGATGAACAAGAAACTGCTTGCAATGTTAAAATACATTTCAATGTGATTTAACACAATTAATACAAAATGTCTCTTAAAACGTTTATTGATCATTTTTCGTATATTCGTATTTCTTTTTTGTCTAATTTTGTAATATATTTAATTTACTCAGATTAAATAAATACATTTGTTTATTTTAAAAAAACTAAAAAATTCTGAAATGGAAATAAAATTTTATTCAGCTTGGTCTATTTAGTACAAATTAAAATGGCTATAAAATTCTTTTGAAAGACCGTGAGACAATACACTTGTTACGCATCGCGAGCGCCAAAAAAAACCGACTCTATTATTCTTTCTCTTCTCGGTTTACTAGCATATTTTATACTCGCTGTGCGGAATTGTGCAGATATAACGCGGAATGTAAATGCGCCGCATAAAATTTATAACGCGAGATAGTTTTGTAGAGATTAGCCTTTCACCGTCATTGATTTGTGCGCATTAAGCGGCGATGACAACGCTCGCGAGATTTTAAAACCAGATAATCAAAGTTTATTCAGCCAGATGATCAAATAACATTAGTGATTCCCACAATAACGATTCAAAAAGGCTCTATTTGCCGATTTCATTCGCGACGTTATCATTTTCGTTGGTTGCAAAAATATAGGGTTAGTAATCAATAATTTAATAATTTAAACTTTGAGAAGAGAGTATCGGTGGAAAGCGTCGTAGCTTCGTGTCTCGATCACATTGTCTCACATCGCGAGCGACACGCACTCCGCCGGAGGCAGATGGCATGAATTCAGTTGAGAAAACAGCCCGACCGCGTTCATCACCCTTCGCAGCGACGAGTACAGCTGCATCTCCGGAGGGCACGGAGTAATGCTACGGTGCACGTCGAAAGTAGATAGAATTTACGCAGTAAGATTTCTGGTAGCCCCCTGACTCGACGGGAGGAAGCCATTCAGATATGTCGGCTAAAAGGGTCCGAATGTTTGTCTTATATCTCTCATCCCTCCGTATAATATTCCTACATCATATTCCGCATCGGTTCTCGTATAAAGTAAATAAATTATGTAGAGTGTGTGTACATACATACTGAATATTTACATCTCGTCCTTCGCTTTTTCACTTATCTCATTTTCACGTATCGCCACTCGATTTTCGAGTATGTATCGCGTATATAAAGGACCGACTACTCCGAATATTTCTGTTCGCCTCCGTCTCTCATTTCTCTTACATCATATTTTTATAATCCACTTCTCAAGCGCCGTGAGCACCGCGTGAATTATGCAAATCGCCCGGCTGCTCCGAATATTTAAATTATTCCGTTACTCTCGTTTCTCTTACGCCACGTATAATCTTCGTACATCATCTTTCGATCCTCGCGAAAATCGCAGAGAGATCGATCGAAAAGCGTCGATCATTCTGAATATTTATCGCACTTTACATTTTTACTCCTCATTCTCATGCAACGTCCGCTTCCAAGAAGCGCGGAAGCGCACAAAAGTGCCGGTTATCCGATGTCTTATATCCCGCTTCTTATTCATATCGTACTTTCGTACTCGATCTTCCGTTCCTAGAGATAGCGGATTACACGATTGTCGGGGCGCCCTACGTGTTAGCCCCTCGTTTCGCCACCCCTCACCCTTCGTCCCCGTCTTGCCCGTCCATATCCCCCGATCCTCGTGCACATGGCACGCGGCGGTTCCGTTCGGGCGCAGACGCGCGGCGACCGCGGGACGGCCGTTGCGCGTTCCCAGCACCGTCGAAACCGGCTGCGGAGGAACGCTCGTCCGCGGCGCACTCGTGCGCCGACTGCGAACGCGGCACGTTCGAGATCCTCTCTGACCGACGTTCCGGAAAGCGCGCGCTACGTAACTTCCGCGCGGCGGACCGCACGATAGTTACGGAAGATTTCTTTCCTTCGGTGTGCTCCGGGTGTGCCCAGGAGGCGCGGACGAGGAGGAGCCTCGCGGCTGAGACAATCGCTCGATCGAACTCGATACCCGACGCGGGAAATGCTTTCAGTGTTGTAATCGTGTCGACGCGGCCGAAGCTGAAAGTCGCTCGATGCTGGAGAAGACATTATTGGTATTCTATCAAGAATGTTGATGTCTTTTAAGCGAATAAGCGTTTTCGCTGGAGCGACTGCTTTATGTATCCATCGTTTCTGTCTCTGACGTTGCTGTCATCAATTTACTGCTTTATGTATCCATCATTTCTGTTTCTGACTGTTGTTATCCTCAGTTTATCGGCGTTATTATTTTTAAATTCACTTTGACCGCTTTGAAATTGCTTTGCGGACACGTTGTGAATATCATCGGAGAAGTTGTCCAGCACTATTATAGTTCTACATATTGTTCTATTTAAATAATTGAAAAGCGAGAGTTTCCATGTAGTTTCATACCACATAGATTTCAATTGCGTGAGCTGCATGAGTGTTGCACCAAACGGCACTAATGTATTTAGGAAATCACTCGTGATTTCACTTTGTTGCACGTGTTACATTAGCGGGATGCCCGATAGTTTGATTACTATTGCATTTTGCAGAAGCGCTGTCGGTGTTACATGTTACATGGAGATGTTTGTTGATAATATAACTCAGGCATTGTCGATAATTTCTCTGTTAATTACGGGCTCTTTGGAAATCAAGGATTGTATGCCAGAAGATTTAGTGGAAATTTAGTATCTATCTTTTTGATTTTTTACAGCTAATATTTTTTTTATTTCTACCTAGAGTTTGCCCAAGCCAAGTTTAGATGCAAGTTCCCGACTCTGAAGCTTTGATTCTTCGAAACTTAATCTTCTCTCAATATCTTAGACAGCTTCGTAATTAATGCGGAAAAGTCAACTGCGAGCTTGAAAAAATCGTTATCGTCGTATTTGTATAAAGGTCGTAGGTAATGGTACAAATAGAATCGGTATACACTTAATGTATATTTGCTTCCATGACGCTGCGCTTAACATCAAAATGCACTATCAAGGAATGAAATCGCTATTACGTTACACACTCGCGAGACGCGAGTCCGTTTGTTATACAAGATTTATATCAACAAGATTTATTCGCCGTCCAACCAGAAGATCGCATAATATGAAAACTTATTCCCTCAAAGTGGTAGATTTTCCGGATGATTGATATCACAATTAATTATGAAAATTAATTACGAAAAGTCCAGAGGCAATCGTGCATATTTCACAAATTAATTCACGACTCTTGTATTTTAAATCGTTCTCATTGACAATATTTCTTACTTATTAACATTTCAGAAATTGAATTTACGAAGTGTTTTATTTGCAATCCCGGAGTTAGACAGAATGATAAATTATTGCTGCGATACGATTTTGTTGAAAGAATTTTGTCCATTCCAAAATAGTCGAAACAGCAAAAGAAGGAATGCGTTATGGGATGCGTAACAGGATACTTTGCAAGATTTCATCTGACGAACGGACTTTGAAATACCTGTTTGCAGCGCAACTACAACATTGTGGTTCAACTTTGCCTCGGAGAACGGAGCGCATTGTAATTGAGGGAAACCACTTCGATATGGGAGTGCGCGCTCCTGTTTGTAAGTTATAAACGCTCCTTCCTAACTTTGGTCTCGCAGATTTCGATGTTTACGGTTGTGTAAGTTGCATAAAGGACAAAAGAGCGTGTTCTCTCTGATCCGTGTCTCTCGTCAGCGCTGTTCGCAAAATATCGCTTCCGACAGTATGAGCAGCTTCAAAAGATACCTAGAAGCGTAGAAAAGATACGTGAAAATTAGAATGGACATTTTCAACGTCTGATTAAAGGGAGCATCAAAGAAAATTTCTTGTTTGTATTAAGAATGAATTGCCACAACGCGTATTATAGAACATTCGTGAAAAGCCACTGATGCATTAATTTTATTTGTGTAATTTATGCATTTTATCTGAACTATTCAGGGAAATTCAACGTGAATCGAGAGGCATCTAGTGTCCATTGTTCTTCTCTCAATATTTTTATAGATATAATTGTTATGAATATTTACCTAAATTGCGCTATTAGACTTTAAATGGTCTTTTTCTTTTCTATTGCACAATATAATCAGAAAAAATAATTTCTCTAGACATTAGAATAGAATAGAATTTTAAATATCAGCATTTTTTAATTTAAAGTTTAATATCTTCTCTAAAGTTTTACTTTAGATGATCTACAATTTCTGTCGGAATTTGGAATAAAATTCTATTTATAATTTTCTGTGCCGCGTAATGCAAAGAACATTTAAAATATCAGAAATATGCATATGTATAAAATACTAAAGTACACAATGTACGAAATAAATAGAATTCTATCCTAAAATCTGATACGAATTACACAGATCAAATTATATAAATAAAGTTTTGCAAATATGTTATGTTTACTTAATATGTATATTATTTATATAGTACTTTGATGTATATATAATATGCGTGATGTATATACATATATATATATATCTTTTATATAAAATTTATAAATTGCGCTGCATATAAAATATGTGACTGATCGGGTTTTAAAATATAAAATGAAGATTTATTGGTGTTACTTATGGATCTCAATTTGCAGTTTTAATTATGAAGTTACCCAAAACAATGAACTCTTCAATGCAGAGAAATTCTTCTGTAACTTCGGAAAATAATTCATTTTCTCTCGCTCGAACTCATCCCAAGCTTATACCTTCATCGAAACGCGCTGTTTAGCTACAATATGCTGTATAATTGAATTCGGCAGCGGCTGTTCGCATCGTCAGAAGACAAGTTTGTCGAATCCACGTGAACGTGTAAATCGGATTTGATGTCGGTCGGTGCAAAGTAATTCACGAAATATTATTAAAGCGTTCACGTTCGATCCAGCGGCGTCAAATATGCAAATTTTCCGCTCCGCGGCTTTTTTTCCTCATAGTTACGCGATAATAAATGGTGCGCGCTTTTTTATCGATGCTTATTCATAAAGTTCAGACCCCGGGGGATCTTTGGGGGATGTCATGGGCAACAGACCGAAAGTCGTTCGAGTGGAATTAAAAAAACGTATTTTGCTTTAACGGATTTTTATTCAATTTTTAACGATAGCAGTTAAAATCTATCGCGAGCTTGTGATACGCGCTATTCGTCAAAACGTATACTCTCAAATAAAAGAAAAAATTTTTTTAACACAAAAATTGTTTTTTAATCTTTATTGCGTTTTCCAAGTAATATTGTGCGATTCTTGATATTAAAAGGTCGTGAGAGTACATGGAGCTCACGCATAGCTTACTTATAAATTGATATGCAAATTAAGTAACCTAGATGGAGGAACGAGGGTAAACCCTTGACATTTCAAAATTTATTTAATTAACAGTAATTTAATGACGATCGGACAGCTTTGGCCATAATAATAAAGTAATATCCTCGAAATATAATGTTATTTCTATATTTTTTAAATATTTTATCGAGAGATATTAATATTTCTTATATACAGTTTTTTTATTCGTTCTATATTTGTCTTTTAGAGAGTTTTTTCCCTACATTTGACGTAATGTCGAGCATCACGATGTTTTGTTAGAACACACGCAACCACATTGAATCCTTCTATTGATAAAACATGATGGTAAAGCAAGCATGATGGATGTGAATAGGTGATGTATGTCTCGACAAATGTGTATTCCGAACTAACATCGCGAGCGTCAAGATCGAACGAAAATGTCGAGATATGTACACGAAGAAGATTCATTCGCTCTAACGTTTATTCGACAACCTCGATGTTGCCGATGATAAGAAAACTCCGTCATGGGCGAAGTTTGCCTATCTATAATGGAAAGTTTCCTTCCTTCGTTTTTATTCGGAGTCTGCGGAAAAACTTTTTACGACTAGAAAAACCTTCCACGAGCGCTTTAAATGTTAATGTATTTCGTTTTCTCGAAATAAAACAAAACAGAAAACTTACCGCCAATTGTACTTACGTTCTGCTATTGCTGGTACTTAAACGGTAATAATTTTCCGATATCTATCAGATTTTATTTTTGCTCCACTTTTTTTACAATTCAGATTCA
Source organism: Cephalotes varians (assembly GCA_037157785.1). NCBI lineage: Eukaryota > Metazoa > Arthropoda > Insecta > Hymenoptera > Formicidae > Cephalotes > Cephalotes varians. The sequence continues at coordinate 345,500 of JANQDE010000059.1, read as the reverse complement.
TCGTCCCGCGGGTAAAATTATAGTTTAATTACGGGTTGCCACATTATGAATATAAATGCTGGCGTAAATCTGTCTGTAATGGTTTTAACGTTACCGTGATCTTGAAACCGAGAGGACAAGAAGCAATTTAAATTTGTTACGTCACTAATACCGCATTATTGCTGATATCGATTATATCGAGATTATGTTTGTTTATCCGATACATGGTTGTCGGCGAAAAAAGGGAAAATGAAATGAAGGTGGATAAGAGAATGGCAATACTACGATCTTGAAAAGCTATTACGGTTCTGTCGCGGCTCGTTCTAATGACGGGTTGCGGTAAGGATGTTACTTCGCAAGACGTAGTGCACGTGAGTAGCCTTGCATGCGTCAAGTAACATGAAACGCGCCGACACCGAAGCTTCAGCGTCGTACATGACACCTCGAAGAACGACACGTGTGTAGCGATGCGAGACGGCATCACATTCCCTGCGTCTGACATATCTCTCCAACGATATAAATTTAATATCGCATTCATCGCTAAATTCGATCGCGAGTGCCTTCGCGTACCTTTCTTGTGTATGACGATCCTAATAAGTTCGATTCATCTTCAGCAAAAATAATATGACATTTCTTCGTTGCATGAGTAATCGTGCTCGGATCCGAATGAGCGGAAAGTCAGTATTGATACACGTATAATTATTAAAAATTTGTAATGTAATTATTTAAAATCTTATATTATTATAGTTATTTACATATATAACTATATTATAAATTTATAATTCTCTAATAAATTTACAATTTGTAACTAATAAATTATTACTTATAATTAAATTATTATGTATTTATAACTTAATTGCACAACTATACTTATTATTATATATAACTACAGTTATTATATAATTTATTAGCTATTTAAAAGCTACTTGTCATTGCAACTGTTTTATCCTTTAATAATATTATTTTTTTCAATGCAAAAGCTTCTTTCGAAGATCTTCCATTCTTCCATCAATGCAACTAATTTTTCAGATTCGGCATTGCATCCACGATTGATCGCGTTATTCATTATCGACCAGAATTGCAGTTGAAATAATCGCGTGCTGTATCGAAAGGTAATGGAGCGCGTTTTGACGAGACCGCGGATGTAATTGGGTCAAAGATGAAGATTCATAATCGGGCATGTACATCGAGTACATACAACATGTGTACAACACACATGCGTATGACGCACGGGGTCTTCATTTGAGCTGCAATTTCGGATGGCAGCTATACATCAACGCTCACTGCGTCCGCACTAACTAATCAACGTTGTTAATTGGCGCCGACGCCGCGCGTCTCGTCCGCTCGACTGATGCGCGAGTGAATCGCGCACAGAAATCCGTCGATTAATACAATGTGACGAGGAGAGGGCCTGTTGTCTCGTTGATGGGGAGAAACGAGCGATTGTTCGTGCTCGATCGAGACTACCCACGAGGACGCTCGAGAATTCATTCATGCGAAAGAGCTATCTATTGTTATTCGATGGGAATAGTTTTAGCATTTTGAAAACCAGGCCGCATCGCTGTTACCGTATATCCTTTTTTTCACTCTCACATTTTTCTTTGCCCGTATGTAAATGCGCGTGCTCTCCTCCATTTATTTTCGATGTTGACGCACGAAAAGTTTTTATCGTTGACATATCTCATCGATCTTCAAGAACGCGAATAGACAAGAAAATCATTATTATTATATTATTCTTCTCGTTATTTACATATTACATTTGACTTTTTGCTGTCCAAATTATTTCTTGTTTGGATAGCAAAGATCAAGTATTTCGTCCTTAACTTCATCTAATCGGCTGGTTTAACATGAATTTTTATTACTTGGAAAAATTCATGAATTTTCCAAAAATATAATAATTGCCGATTATAATCGCGTACAGTTTCGAATACTTGAAAAATCAATATTATGTCTTTGTCAACTCAACGTAGGACCATAAAAGGTTAAATGTGTGTCTTTCGATAATAAAAATTTAATCTGCTGCATGATTCTTGTCGGTATGTTTAATATTGAAGGTCATGTAAATGTTTGTGGAACTACAGGTTTAATTAGATTAAGTCTCGTCTTTCAATCAATCCGAAGCTCTATAATTTGATATCTCATGACGCGTCATGACGCAATCGTTCGTTGTACTCTGTTGCTTCATTCGAAATCAATTAAAGTGACGAGGAGTAATCACAAGGAATACATCCGTTACAGGGACCAGTCGTCGTCTTCTTTCACGTCGCAAGTAAGACTCGATGCATTAGCAAGTGCCCCATATTGTCGTCGGAGGGATCATCGCCTGCAATTATTCCGCGCGTTAGCGATCCGTTAATTAAGCTGCTCGAATCAGCAGCGGCAGGCCGCTGCTAATTAACACCGCCCGTACCGCCCCCGCCTCCGGCTGGAGAACATCGCCTTGATCAGCAACCGACGAATTTAACGAGAGACCATTCGGCGCACGTGACGGTCGCTTCTCTTTCTTCCCTGCCCGTCTCTCCCGATTGTGGAAGATGACGCGCGTCGTCCGATAAAGGTGGGGCCGCGCGAAGAGACGTCGCGGCGCCGTGACAATGAGGAAATATGAGACTTTCCGCGCCAACCGGATCTCATCATCTTCGTCGGCAGTGCGCTCGCACCGATGCGACTTACAACGGTCGCCGACGCGTACATCCGACATCCATTGAGGAAAAATGGGTGCCAATCAATCGACCCGGAGCGCGCCCACCCCCGGAGAAGAAGGTAATATTCTTCTGACTTGCAAGGAGGAAAACGCGCAAATTTTTTATGAGCCTTGGACATTTTACGCGAAAATGCTGAAGATTGGCTCTCGGTTATGTACATAAGCGCATATACGCATACATACACACACGTACACACAACATGCGGTCGAATCTGATATTTTATGAAGTAACGGAAAGAATGAAGCTTTCGACTTCAAGCACGATTTTGAGAAGGGATGCTTCCTATTTTTCCAGTTATCTGTCAGTTAATTTGAAGAACGCCTTTTTTTTATTACCAAAGAGAATATACAAAATAATATTTTATTGGTCGCTTTCAAATAAAGCTCTCCTTTTATTACTATCTCATTGAACTTCTTATAGCATTTATCTCAATTTAACTGGCGGAGAAATTGGTTTCAGCGCTAAAGATAGCACAGTCCACTGATCAAGATATAAAGGCAATTGACCAGATGCTGGATTAACAAAGATAAAAAAAGCTGTATTAAAGTAAATTATATTTTATAGATCTTGACCCCAATTGAAACAAATTACTTTCATAGCAAGAATTAAAATTATATCCTTGAATTATATTTATTACCAAGTTATTAAATATTATTAAATATTAGATATTAATAGAGGATATTAGTTATTAGATATTAGTAGAGAATCTCGTCATCCCGCGTTATAACGCTTCGCTTGGTATCGTGTAATTCGCATAACTTGAATTCCTGCTCGAACGGATACGCATCGACAACTTGCATCGTTTCACGGGAGATCACCTTATTCTATCACGTTTATACTTCGCTGGGATCGTAAGCTGTCGCGATATCTCACAAAATACGCCATACGGTGCGACGTCGCGTAGAAATCCTCGCCTACGACTCGATTACAAAATATCGAGCTGTTGCTGAGGCTATTAATAAATCTTTTCTGTCGGTTATTCAACGACATCACGGTCTTATGGACATTTAATTTTGCCTGGAAAAAAATCCAATATTCAATTCCATTGTAATTAAATTCCTGAAAAAAAGAAATGTCTCATTCACGATTCTTTCTCCACGTGATTCCTTTTACTTCCTGTAACAAATGTTGAAAATACAGATTTTATCTTTCTGTAGCTGACAAGCCGGTTAACAACTTTAACGAAATCTCGCTTTCACTTTTAATTTTTATATTTTATAGAATTCTATTTATATTTTGTACAATTTTGTATGACTTTTCTTTATAAAAGCTTACTTATAAATAAATATAATTTTAATTATACTACATGGAAATAACGATTTTGCTAAAATATCATAAAATTTAGCTAGATATAGATCTGAAAATAATTTTGTTAAACCAAAATAATTATGTAGAAAATGCATGATGAGCGATGCTGCAAAAAGCTTTGATATTCTAGCAACTAGAGCGTCCTACATAATTATATTTGATGATTTTAATAAAATTATTTTCAGATCTGTATTTAGCTTTTTAGATAGTTAAACTTAATCATTCTTTTCGCGTGTTTTTAGTACGTTTTCTCTAATCCCTTTAGTTTCTTTAATATTAAATTCATGAATTGGTAGAGGACTCCATCCTTACCTTTGCTCCAGAACCCTTAGGGACCCTTTGCACGGTTTTGCTTTTACTTTAAAATTGATTAACTTTATTGTGGCGAGAACGTAACTCCCACATCGAATCTGGAGAAGATCAAGCTCGAAATTCTCGAGTTGCTACGCGCCTCTACGGTTTAGCTATTTTGGGAAGACCGGAATTGCGTGTTCGTGCAATATAAACTGTATATCTCTGCATTCGCCGAGATCAATCTCTGCCAGGATCTGCAGTTTGCACGATGCTGCAATTTGCAAACAGTTTCAAATTTTTCGCGGAAGCGATAGACAATTTCAAACAAACCTCTGCTAAAACTGCGGTTTCTGCGTTCGCTAAAGGAATAGTTTAATTAACGGTCGAGTATTTAACAAGACCTTTATATTTTGCATAAAGCGAACAAGCACTAACACTTTAAAAAAAAATCGTTTCACTGACGAAATTGCCAGTGCTGGTGAGAGCCGATCCCGACTAGCCTCGAGTTTAACGTATTACAGTAACGCGAAAATACGTTATGCTCCATGAACCGTCACAATTATTCATCTCGATCGCGTTTCAATAGCGGGAAGTCAACGCGCTACCCGTTAAATTCATTTCGCATCGTTGATTCGTATTTCTATGTTGCAGTGAATTTCGATCATTTTCAAATCCTACGCGCCATTGGGAAAGGCAGCTTCGGCAAGGTGAGTTGTTTTCCAACCGGATCACGACGGGATGCTTACAGTATCGTTACAAAACAAATCGAGCGTTCTCGCGGCTCTCCTGTTTGTGAATTCGACGATTTTAGAGTCGATCCAGATTGCGGTTGCCCGTGCCATTTATCACGGCGGGAATTCTTGCAGTCGGCGTTACTCTTTCGTGTTTACATACACGGTAACAGGCGCGCCGCTGTTCTCCGTGCTAATATCAAGCCGTGAAGTAATTTACACGTCGCTTCCAACCCGCGTGCGGAAAACACGCTTGAATCTCGAAAAGGATTTTTATCTTCTTATTATTAACACAGTCCGGATCTTTTGAATCGCGCGAATCGTACATGGTCCATTAGCTACGCACCGTTTATAACGCAAATATATTATTTGAAGAATGGCACGTGGACCAACGGGCGCTCGTTTATTCGGTTCGTAACGTAGACCGTAGCAAGCGCGAATTGCATTTATGCCGCTATAAAATGCGTTACGCTCTCGATCGTAAAAAAGTGCATTCCTCGTAGCTTTTATATCTATCGGGTAAGGTTGCTGTGAAAATTCTGAAACTCGTTCCCTCACTTTTATGGGGTAGCAAGTACGCGACGCTCCACATTCTTGAATAAACATTAGAGTAGAAATTAAATTTTTATAACAGACGACCGCTGTTGCTTGCGGCTTGGAATTTTTTCGATTTATTTCAGATTTTTTTTACAGAGAAACTATGAGACATTTCCTTTCAATTAATACGTGATAATTAAGGCAAAAGGTAGAAAAACGCTATTATTTACGTAAATTATCGAGATAAATAAACAAAGACATTTTATTGCCTCTCATTTATTATTATTATTAATATTATGCAGGAATATTAAATATTCCGCGAATTGGAATTGCCGACTCGAGGAAACTTACAGAAGCCAAACAGTTAGCGTAAAGGGCACGAATTTACAGGCGGAATTAAGTTTCGATTGCAATTTCTGCCAACAGGTCTGCATCGTGCAAAAACGTGACAGTACCGGCAATATGTACGCCATGAAATACGTACATAAAAACGAATGCGCGGAACGAGGTGCCCTGAAGAATGTGGCGAGGGAGGTGGAAATTCTGTCAAAGTTGGAGCACCCCTGCTTGGTGAATTTATGGTTCAGCTTCCAAGGTAAATCGTTTTTCGAGACATCGATCACACTCAAATCATTCTTTTAAATCTCGTGGGAAACGTATAAAATATACACAGGTGCTTCAAAGATCTTGAAAATTTGCTCATGAATTCTCTATTAACTCTACCGTTCCATCTTTTTTTTCTCTCCTGATTTGAAAAACGTTGATACCAAGATATTTCCGCTGAGAAAAAAATCAATTCCAATCTCTCTCTAACTGAAAAATCACAAAAATTGAGATTCAAATATTTTTTTACCGAAAAACTAAATTGCATGAAAAATTTTTAAATAAAAATAAGCATATAGAAGACAAGTTTGTAATATATATTTTTGTAATTATGAATTTTATATAATGAATGCTAAAATTATAATATTTTATTGTGAAATAAACATATAACAATACGCTTTTCGTATACGCAATTAATAAAGATCTCGGTAATTAATGTAGTAGATAATTATCCAGTAAGTTCAAACCCGCCAGAAAACGATGAAAAATATAAGCAAAGCGTTTGCGGAGTTAATGAATTTAGGTATTTATAAAAAGAGCAAAGAGCCTTTGAACATTTTAAACTGATTTTTATTAAACATCGTAATTTCTCTCACTTCGACTTAATATCTTTATAATTCTGATTTTCTAAATCACATCCAATTACATTTTTAAGAAAATTTTAATTTGTCAATTATATTCCATTTGTTATAATATTTTTTCTTTTCTACTGAAATCAAACGAATATATTTCGCACGTTAATAGGTTTTTTTATTTAAAAAGGAAAGAGCAGATATCACAGAAGTGCAATACTCTCATTATCATGCGAAACCACGGGTACGATGTCTCTTTTCTGGATTTTTTATCCGGTTGATAAACGCGCTTTAAACGATTACGCTTATCTCGCAAAAACACACAGTATTCTGTTGAAAGAAGCTGAGCCCTCTCAGGAATACGGGGGGATGCAAATATTTATGCAAAAACGAGCAATATGAAGCTCGTAGTTACCGTGAAGACTTTAATGAGAGTGTTCGTCAGTCCAATTCTCTAGGTCAAATATCAAACATTTTAAAGATGCGCATGTGACTTGTAAAAATGAAACTATGTTATCAAATTTTTTATCGAATATTTTAATGGATATCGCGGATTAATCTTTAGATCACGAAAGAGTCACTCAAAAAATCACTGAGATTCTCCACGTGAAAAACCGATGATAACTAAGATGATGATAAAATCAAGTAGAAGAAATAACTGCAACCTCATGAAATTGAGAAAAAATATCTGACTTGCATTTGAAATCTTTGCCACTTTGCCGGTCATTAATTATTTTAATGTTGAAACAATAATTATGCAATTTATTATAATTTGATAAATAATATAATTTATAAATAATAATTATAATTATTTTATAAATAATATAATTTATAAATAATAATTATAATTATTTTATAAATAATATAAATTTTGAGAAATTTCTGTTATGCATAAATGTATATATATATATTTTTATATACAAATTTATGCACATATATATATATATATATATATATATATATATATATATATATATATATATACTATATATTATATACATTTATGCATAAGAATATATAGATATCAATACGATCACTATACGATAATTAGCAGATTACAATCTCCGTATTCAGCATAGCATGTGTCTATAAAATATTCAAATTAAAAGTTTCCTCATATTAAGCCATCCCGTTTTTGTTTCGTTCGAAAGATATCATTTTGCACAACAATATATGTGAAATATATATGAGACAAGCCGACAGACATGTGGATAGAAATTGAATTGACGTAATATTTAATTTTAAACGGAAGCTTTGTATTTTAATCTCTTAATCTCGCTTTAAGTGTAATTCTTTATTCTTTATGCTTTTAATTGTTTGACTAAAGAATATTATCAAAGTTATGAATATTTATCATATATAACGTTATCGTTAACGATAAAGAAACAACAAATTATGCATGACAAGTTAATAAAGTCGCGACGTAATTTCGCGTAAATGATATGAATTACACGATGAGAATTTATTCGACAGGATACCGATTAACCATATTATACGCGAACCAGGTAAATTGCCGTAGTCATAATTTCCATTGTTCGAACATTTTTAATAGACGCCGCATTAAATTCGCGCGTGCGGTTTCGTGGCGCGTTTATTTGCCGAAGGACCACTCATATCGCGTATTGTTCGGAATCAGTTTTATCACTCGTACGTGAAATATCGCGACAATAACGGATCTCCCGTGCCTGACTGTACTGGACTAATATTGATCGGTCAACCATTCGACGAATTACGCGTCACTCTCATCTCGCGAGCGCGCGTGAACGTGACGAAAAAGGACGATCTTGGAGTGAGTGAGGAGGAGAGGATCACGCGCTTGTTATATCTGCCGTCCTGTTGCAGACGAGGAGGACCTCTTCATGGTGTCGGATTTGCTTTTGGGCGGCGACCTGAGATACCACATCCAGCAGGAAATCGTGTTCGGCGAGGAAAGCGTTGTGCTGTTCGTGGCAGAGATCGCGCTGGCACTTGATTATCTGCAAACTCACAGAATCATCCATCGAGACATCAAGCCGGATAATATACTGTTGGACGAGGAAGGTGAGTGATGATCTCTCTCTTCTCTGTTCGATAATATCCCTCATCTTTGCCAGTTGCAATCGACCGTGAGGATAATATGAATAAAGATGATTAATTTCGTCGAAAGAATTTAATTCTGCTAGTAGGATTTCCTGAAAATTTCTTTTCCTGTTACAAATCTCAGAAAAATACTCGAAAATCTGACACATCGTCATTTTATATAATGAATGATAAAATCAATGCATCAAGCGTTTCTTGTTTTATAACTTTATATAGATTTAATTTAGAAGAACAACTCGTAAATTGCTTAATTGTTCTATTTCCGAAAATTTCGCGTGTATGTACGCATTTGCATTTATTACATGATGAGAGACATTATCATATATAAGAGCTTTTAATTATTAAAATTAATTATTAAGATTAATATAAACTGCAATTTAATTAGGATATCGCGTAAAATCGATGTGTTGTATGCGTCCATTAAAGCCGGCTTTAAGTATGGCTTATTGTAAAGTTTAGCAGTGAGAAAAGGTCGTCGAAAGAGTTTAAGGGGACGGCGTAATCCCTGCGGCAAATAAATCGGTCGACATTTCTCGCCTCTATTTCGAGTCACAGCTTTAACAATGGCCACCTGATCCCGAGTTTCATTTAACACATTGCGAAAGTCCTACTCAAAGTAAACACGAGATGAGACATTCGAGTAACCGCGCCTGCGGTGAATGTGGATTCAGTACGTAAATAAATAACTTTGAATCTGATGACGTTAATTTTTACGCGTTTACAAGGACAAAGGAGCGAGTAACAAAATCTTCGACGAACGGAGGAGGAAGTGAGAGATTTCTCAGGAGGAAGGATAAATTTATTTTTGCGTTTGCAATATTTCTAATACTTTTGTATTCAATATTTTCTGTATTTTGTATTCAAATCATCGAAAGTAGTCGCAATCGTGCGCAATCTTCGCGGGAGGGCACTTTTTGTTACACAATAATTTTCTCCAGAGAAAATTCGTATTTAATTTGTATTGGAAACTCGTCGTGCGAGTTTGACGCGTCGCAAATCTCGAAATAGCTGTTATTAAGCTTTAACAGTCGGTTCCCGCTAACGGTCAAGTTCCCGCTGGACACCGACATTCTCTCGTTTGCATATCAAGCGTCGATTCGAAGGTCTCGATGTCGGTGCCACCGCGGACAAACGTTTCTAATCGCGCCCGTAATTCGGTTACTCGGGAGCGCCAAGCGAGACCGGATTATCGGGTGAATTTTGCGAATGAGACTACGAATGAGATTACTCGCGAGTTCGCGCGGGCCGCTGCGAGGAGCGGATTTTAACGGGATTAACAACCGGCTGCGTTCGCGCGCTATTCATCCGCCCGTCTCGTTCGCCCTTAATTCCATGAGATTAATATTATGTGAATGTGGATCTAGCAGATTGTGGCGATACAAGACGCCACGATGACGCGTGCAGCGCGGAAATTGCCTGCGAGAAACGCCGTGGCCGCGCATCGTGCTAATTGCAACGGACGTCGTTCGCTTCGTAAGCGGAATTAATATGTTGCCGTCCTCCCGATGAAGGGTTTTCTATTATGTAAAGTCTAGTGAAATTACAATCTTAAAGTATTATCTCTCGACTGAAACTTCGGAAACTAACTAACAGCGTACGGAAGTTTCATTTCGTTTGTTAGGAAGCTACCTCCAAGAGGACAAAGATTCGAGGACCCTTGAAGATCTCAATGCAGTTCACGGAATTTGTAATAAAATAAACAGAGAAAGATCTTATTATGTATTTTTTACCAGGTATTGAAAGAGAGAGAGAAAGAGAAAGAGAGAAAGAGATTCTCTCGCGTATCTTTAGTATTTTGCTCGTTTCCAGAGATTCTTGAGAATAACGAAACGACGAGATAGCGTTTTCTCTTCACTTTACCAATGCGGGGAATTTTACCTCTCATCCCTTCATGACTCCGAATCCAGAAATTATCGATGACGTTTTTTCCGCCTTGTTTCCCCGACGATATCGATTTATTGTCAAAACATTAAAAATTGTTCGAGAGGCGGAAGGAAAAAGTCGAATAAATCTCGAGAGCAACGCTAAATAATGTAGACTCGGCTCTCGACATTCTCGGCTCCTCAGATTTATACGCATTTGTTAGTCGGGCGAAACAAACAAATGTAAACAAACCAATAGCAAGAACAAAAGATGGATTAAATTGATAAAGGGTTCACTTGGACTCCCGCGAAAATTCTATTAGCATAAACATTAGGAAATTATATATTCGATTACGTTCACACGATTGCCTTATTGATTTTCCGCCAAATGAAACTTAAGCTCGAGGCGAGAACGACGGCAAACAATGCGTGGGTACATGTATCGCCTTCGTCGTCGACGAAACTGCGAGATTGAAAGGGAGACGAAGATAAACAGGGGATGATAAAACGAAAAGGGTTGTGCGTGCTCATGTTGAAAGATCGGATCCGCTTTAATAGAAGGATCAAGGGAATGTGACAGGGGGTGCGACGAAGAGGGAGGAAGCTTGTTTCGTCGGGAAGTGCCTCGGGGACGCGAGAAGCGATGTACATCTACGATCCCGAAGAAGGGAACGGGGAAGTCGCGAGGAAGGGGGTTATCCTAATTTCCTCCTGCACCTGGCCGACGGCTGTTTGAATCCCGAGATTGCCTCTGCATCATTTAAAATTATACGCCAGTGTGTCCCTGTTCTTATCGCCCGGCTTTCGTGTCCTATCTAGCGTGGCGTAGGACCCATTCAGCCGAGGAAGATATCGCCCGAGGGACACCGGGCAATACAAAACACAACTGTTCTGTGTGTGAATTCAAGCTAGACGTTATATACTACGATGTCTCAATCGTCTCGATTCGACCTACGCGAAAGAAAAGGTCAACTTCGGAAATCGATCGAAAATGAAAAAAGAGTCTCTTTAGAAATTGAAGTGTCTCCTTAGAAATTGGAGATGTGAGGAGATCTCCGAAAGTTTTTTGTATGACATCAGAGAAACGTTTTTGTTAAATAATTGTTCAAAAGAAAAACCGTTACGAGTAAATCTCTTTCCTTAACGGCAATTCTTTGAGATCTCTTTTTTTAAAGATTACGTCGCTCGTAATTCCATTGTTGTAATATCATTAAAAATTATTATAATCTTGAATAATTGCGTAATTGAGGAAGTTAAAGAAGCGAAGTAATTTAGCATAATATGGCAGAATGAGGTGCAGTTAAGAACGTCGGAGGACCGGCCTGCAAGTCCAACCTATATACAGTCTAGCAACTTGCGCGTGGAACTTCAACGTCCTTCCGGGGGAAAACCGCGTAGAAACTACTTTCATTAAAATCTGAAGCGTGACTACAATGGCGAACGGCATAAAATTGCGAGGCTATGATACTCCGCTTCTCGCTTCTTTCCGCATTTCGCTGATCCGCGGTGCAGTCGTCGCAATTTGTTCTGTTAATTTTACTCAGGCGCGGCTTTGCACACGCGAGACGTCGTAGAAGGAGGCAATTTAGCAGATTGAAGCCGTCAAACATTTTGTGAGCGGGATGAAATTAAGGGAGCGTTCCAAAGGAGCGTTCCTAATCTTGAAAATGTACGAGCCAACAAGTTTCGCAAGATCTGACGAAGGGTGCCTCCTACATTATTCACGCACGAATTGTTTAAATAATATGTCACTTGTTTTTCATTTCCGTAGACGGCTGTCAATATCAAAACTGAGTGGGGAACGCAATAGGTCTCGATTATTTCCATGTCGGAAATTGTTATCGAAAGCTGCTTTTAAAAGTGATTCTGAAATAAACATTTCATTTCGGAATGTACGCTTTAGTTAAAATAATTCATAACTTCCGTTCCTATAAAATTTTTAAAAAACGTAATTAATGTATAAATGTTTTGAAGAGCGTCAATTTTTTAATTTTAAATTGATTACAAAAAGTTAAAATCAAATTTCATACGTCTCTTATTTGACCGGCGGACAATGAGCGATAATCGATCATTGTCCGCAAAACGATCATTTCAATAAAAAGATTTCTGCTTTCTGGGAGGTCATTAATTTTTATATCCCTCCGTGTATTAGGTGAGAAGCTATTCTTCCCAATGTATACGCAAACTACCCACGTGTCTGGCACTAAAGCACGAAACCCGACTACAATGGGGGGATTGTATGTTATTGCGATGTGGAGCGGCGTCGGAGTTCATTCTCTCTCTTCAGTTTACCTCGTAGCTCGATCCACATTGCGGTCGATGTGATGTTTAGAAAATGGCAATGGATAAATATTGCGGGAGTAGCGTGGCGCACGTGAAAGAGCTCCGACCATACCGCGTTAGAAAACCAATATCGCGCGCGCGCGTGTGAGTATATGTGTTTTGCGTGTGTGTATCTACCCCTTAATAGTCCTCTGATGATCCACAGATATAGCTGTGCGATGTAATTAGGGTTTGTTAGATTAGGGTTCGTCCCGCAAGAAATATCTAAAGATCGCGAGCATGTACGTGTATTATTCACACGTTAATTGTCATATTATATCGTGCTTTTTACGATACCCCTAGCGAGGACTGGAAAAAATATATTTTATCGCCTCTGTAATTTAGAATGATAAATCTTTGGCTACAATAAACGCGCAGAATCAGGGAATTAAATTTTATCAATACTAAACGTTGTGACGATATAAAAGAAGAAATTAGTATTATATCGAGCACGTTTACATACTTCTTGTTATATTTATATTAATTCTTATAATAATATTCTAAATTTGTATTATGCATTCGATCATGATGCTCCTTTTTAATATTAATCAGCAGTCATTACGTGTAATTGCTGTCTCGTGCTAGCGAAAAATATTCCAAGGCATTTAAATAATTCATTTAGTCATTAATTTAATGATAACGAATTACAAAAGATAATTTGCTTGTCTAGGCCACGCCCATGTGACAGACTTCAACATCGCGACTGTACTCGAAGACGGGCAGTTGGCGACTTCGATGTCTGGAACGAAACCGTACATAGGTATGTGTGAACGAATAGTGACTCTGTGACTTTCCCTTCTTTCGCATAGTTATATTTTAATTACATTTTCGCACGCAATTTCTTCATTTTCGATATTTGATTTCGATGCTCCACTCTTTATTTTCAAAATATATTTAATTAATTTCAAAGCATATTTAATATCTTTCTTAATCTCATATTTAATTATTTAATTATTTAAGTTGCTATGCGCGCACATTTCTTCCTATATTTAATACACACACATACGTCATGTTCATAATTCTATTTTATTTTATTACGATCAGCTTTATTATTCATAAATTGTTTTCATAAATTTCTTATTATATAATTCCTTATTCGTCTCGTACGGAAGCTTTTGCTCTACGACTCGAAGAATGATTCGCGGTCTTTAAGTGAAAGCTATATTATCTTCGCATCAATAAAATATCGCGAGACTCATGACTACGAAAAAAGAATCACATTTCAAAAAGAAGAACGTCTCTTCGTTTCCATGCACTTCAAATCCGTCTTTTATGTTCGCTTCAAACTCAGAATTGCTCTTGCGAATAACGTGACGGTGTGCTTTCTTGCACTTCTTCTTTTTAACGCGGATCAGCCCCGGAAATTTACATGTGTTCGTGCGAGGAATACGGTGTACTCGGCTACGGATTTGCCGTGGACTGGTGGAGTTTGGGAATCCTCGCTTGGGAGACTCTAGCCATGGAGAGACCGTACCCACTTCACTCCACAACATCCAACAGAGAAGCTTTGAGGATCTTGCAGGTAAGGCACGAGTGTAACGAAAAAAAAAAAAAAAAAAAACGTTGAACATTCACGTGAGATAAAAAAAAGAGCGACTCTTTCATTTGTACCTCGTTTGAAGTTACGTTATTCAAATTCTTCTGGATCATTCTTGAGTAACACTTGAATAACACTTATTCTATTAATTAAAGTTACATCATATCCCGGCTATCGCGTTAATTAAGGACGTGTCGCGCTGTTGGCATGACATGTGCCACGACATGTTATAGCGTTCACTAGTTTCCGCCCTGTAATCTGCTTGCGTAACACGAGCATTTTAATTGCGACACTTCTGTTTGGAATGATTCTGAAAACGTGACATATTATACATTTCGATATTATATAAAATCTTCGTAATTATGATGTAGATTTTTTTTTTATTTTGAGATAATCAGGATTATTCAGTCTTGAAGAATCTCTCAATAACTTTATAAAATAACATATTTTTGAATAGTTAATCCTACTGCAATCAATTTTCACTTCTTACGCTCAATTGTGTTATTGTTTTGACGGATGCGAAAAGAAATATCTTGTTTTTTAGGAGGAAAGGCCGATACCTTCGCACTGGAGCCCATCGATACGTGATCTCTTGGACCGCCTATTAACTCTCGCGCCGAGCACTCGAGTGTCATGCTTAAAAGAATTAAAGCAGGCAAGCGCGATGAGAGATCTGGATTTCGACAAGGTGCTGAACAAGCAGATAAAGCCACGCTTTACTCCACCAAAGGATCATTTGAATTGCGATCCTACCTTTGAACTCGAGGAAATGATAATCGAGACAAAACCCCTACACAAGAAGAAGAAGCGCCTGGCTAAACAGAGGTCAGATGCTTTTGCGCGAATATGGCTCTCTTAAACTCGAATTAGTGAAAATTTCTCCGACCAAGACACGCGTTTTCATTGAAAACTGGTATTTCACTTATTTTTAATATAAATACCTATAATGTCTTGTATCTTCCCTGATTGCGACTAATGGAAATAAGATTTTACAATAAAATCGGTGGTAATTTGTGAAGTATTTTAAATTTTTCTATATTTGGATATTTCTTGGAAAAAATTCTCTATAGAGTAAAGCTCGTATTCAATTAGTATTCATGTATTCAGAATCCTATATTATATTTTTTGTATTCCTTGTTGTTCACAACTGCCATTTCTAGCTGTCAAACTGAATATCATCTTGTTTTTGTTAAGTAAAATAATAGATAAATTTTTTTTGTGACTGGATGAATTCGGATTGGACCTAAAATTATCTTTAATTTTTATTTATAGGAAAAATATAATTTCATAAAAATGATAATGAATTAGGGATTCGGAAATATATTAGATTTTTCTTAGAAAATTTAAATATATAATTATAGTACATAAAATACTCATAAAAGTTTTGTTTAAATATTTTTTTATTTATCTTATTATGTCGTGCACGCGCGTAAATGCTTAGACCCGAATACTAGCTTTCACCCCTCATCGTTTTCCCCTTAAATCTTAAAAGGCACGTAAAAAATATGTGTTCTATTGTTAGATTTTTATTAATATTTCATGGAGAATTAAATTAGACAGTTGTGACATGTCTCTTATCATTTCTTCTAAAAAGGAACATTCTTCTTTAACATTTTTCTTTCTCTTCTATCATAGTAGAATTACGCTTAAGTTATCATCGCGTCGTGAACACGATCCAATCCCTAGCAACTGTTACAATCTCGAACATCTTGAGATTCATGTATTCCTCCCGCGGACCTGCATGTTACCGAGGTAATTAATATGCTAATTGTCGAAGCAATATCTCGACATCCCGTTGCAGGTCGCTGAGGGTCGAACACTCGGAGGAGGCCGGTGGGTTCGCCGAGGGGGCTGGATCGAGCGTAGACACACGGAGATTAGCTTACATCCCGGAATACCGAGTGTACAATCGAGAGCGCGAAATTGAGAGACAGGAAAGGGAGAAGAAGGAAAAACAATGGGAGGAGGAACTGAACACTGCCATGAAGGGTGCCGAAGAAAGACTCAAGTACGCTCTAATAAAAAATTCTTCGGGATACATTTTTCTCTATCTTTCTTTTTCTTCATCGTCATCAATATTTATCGCTGATGATTAACGTTGCAAATTGAATAATCTGCTTCATTTTGTTTCACAATACTGTTTGCATTGTTCTCAATTCTCGCAAGTAATCCCGAGTTGAGACACTACCGTTAATTTCTTCTGAGCGACACGTTTTTCCCTTGGCGTACGCACGTGGTGATATATCTGTGTCAGAACCCTTTGATTACAGAACAAAGCAGCAACATCTGCCGGCCCAGCGAACCGGAAATCGACTGAGCGTCTCGACGACGAACGTCAAAGCCCGCATAAGCGCGTCGCCGAGGCAAGGTCGCCGAGCAAGTGCCGCGACGTCCTCGGACATCGACTTCATCGATGCGAGTCCGGAGCCTAGTACGTCTTAGATAATACCGGACGCGCTATATTCGACGTAGCCTATCTGCGAGACCAGTAGATCCTCCTTCAATCTTACGAATGCGCACCGAACTCCGACGGATCCTTCGCACTTATCATAAAAAGAAGAGTCTCTCTAACATTCAATTATTTCCCACGCTAAAATCTAAGAAAGGAAATAAGAAGAAAAATTCCATTGTAGATGAAATTTTTATACTCTTCTTGAAAAGACGACAACACGTAATACTTCACTCTTATTTTTCTATCTGTCGCGATTCAATGTGGGGTGATTTACCTTCAACGCTCTTCCCCACATATATTTCCCCACATTGAATCTTCCTTCGCGGCCGCAATGTTTATTTTCGATTACGCTTCGAAATGAATCCGCATAAGCGAATTTCAAGGCCTCCGTATTCTTTCTGGTGCTACGATGCTTAGTAAGTATGTTTATCCACGGATTTGAACGGTCAGTTTGAGTTTTTTTGAGAATTGTATAGATAGGCTGGTTACCGCGCGATATCAATTGTTGATTTGTTGATTACAACTATTTTCATCCGCGATATCCTGAAAATATGGATAGCAGTTGGAGGTAACCTCACGTCGCCGTAAGCTCTATCAGACTCCAGTAATGCGCACTTAATCACTGTACCAGGAAACGTAACATTTATAAAATTATCATCTCGGATTATTTCGCGAACTTCGAATAACAACGGCGCAGACTTATTCTCGAAGTAATGAACGATGGAACGATCTTCTTTATTCGAACAGCAATTTTTTTTTGTTGCTTCCAAGACCCTTGGTCTACATTAGGACTCTTAGAATTAGAACGCACGTTTCCGATAAATACATGAATTAATCCTTTCGGTACAAATCAGACGTATGCCGTGCATCTAAAACTTTTGACATTTGATTCCATTTCACCTTTTCTGAAGATAATTACGTAATATTTATTATCTAAGGGTAAAGTATATTCTGCAGCGTTAATTAGAAACACAACGATAAGACATTTGACATAACACATTTAGAACGGCGTGAGATGAAAAGAAAGGTTATAGATGATAAAAAAAGATTTCAAAAATCTTGATGGTCCAAGAATTGAATGTACTAAATTGAATGTACGAGATAAATTTTAATAAACATTTGTGTATATCTAATACGATACTGAAGGGATTACGGCGTACATTATAATTACTTTGACGGGACTGGGAACAAAATATGACGTATAAATAAATAAATATATATACATACATATAAATGTTTTGTTCTATAAAAATATGTTGTTTAGAAGCGAGCTATGTACGAGTTGAGAATAAAAAATATCTTTGACATTTTATGCGTGTAATATCCTTAAATCCCTGTGAGTATAGAGAGACACGCCGCAAATAAAATTGCGCTGGTGTTTGACTAAATATTTTTTTCTCATATGTTGTGGAAATCAGAGGAACGCAGCATTTTATTTACATTTAGTTAATTCGCGCGCGACTCCATACATTTCATATTCGCTACGGATTACGTCAATTTCAACGGATTGAATTGCGCGAAAGAACTGTTGAACTATCGTCATTAGTGATACATATTCAAAAATCACAAACGAGATAGAATTTGACAGAACGTCTGTCAAAGGAGCGCCGGATAATCGATAGCAACGGCGCCGTTTTGAGGGTGAGAAAAGGGTAAAAGAGGTCACCATGCTTCTCCATCCTATATCGTGCAATATAGATCCCAGTTAGACACTGTGAAATATCGTCAAAGTGGTGCGAGCACGCGTGACATAATCGCGAAATTTTTGAAGAATTAACGCCGAACTGATCAAAGATTTCCGCGTAAAAGGAATGCAATAAACGCCCTTTATATCATGTCGGTTTTCTCGGCGGAGAAAATGTACAATTTTCAAATTAACGATTCTTGGTACAGACAACTGACACAATTTGAGAGAAATTGCGTGAACGAGATCGTTACGGATATCTAAAAAGAGAGATAAAAGGGGAGATAATTGCATCTGTAAAAGCTGTTGCGAGCCGATATAATGTACCAATTATCGCGTCCGATCGGCGCTGCAAATGGCGAGTAACGCGACGATTAAACTGTTGATTCGGCGTATTTTTAATATCCTTATGCAATCATCGATTGTGATAACGGTGATTATAATAAATGAAAATCGTTAACATCCTTTTCTGCCGCTTTTCAATTTGCGCTTGTAATTTGTCAAACGAACAAAGCGTTTCAAATTAGCGCGCAATTCCTTCTGAAAAAGTTCTCTCTTTCTTTCTGTATTAAATATAAAATTCTTATATTTAACGGGTTGTTTGAAAGATGACGCTTGATTATTGAAATATTTTAGTTAAAAAGAAAATCGATTCCACGTCAGCCTCCATCATATCTATTGAAGTAAATTGAAAAAAATACAGATAATTAAAGATTGTGAAAATTAAATCGCGTATTTTTTTGTTCGCTATTGTATGTGTTTCCGATTAAAATAAATCTCTTCAGTAGGTTTGTCCAAGAAAAAACTTACATATTAATGTTTTCCTTCTTTAGAACGAAAACATTAATTTTCTTTGTGCCACTGGTCGCTAAAGAATTAACACCTTTCCGCAGAATAATGCTGACGGAGCGTCTAAGCGGATAGATGTGGTTCTTCTTAATGGAGAAGAGTAAGCGGTGGCAATCGCGCCGGTCTTCGATGGGGAAATCCGATAGGGGATAATGCAGTTTAGTTTCTGGAGGCCGATGAAAGCCGTGGCAGAGCTCTTTACGCGATAAAGGCGCCGTTAAATAAGAAAATTTAACCTAATAGACCCAAAGACCCGACATTTCACTTTTAACTGCCTTTACGCGCTTCGCAAATTAGCCTTCTTCCAGCAAGATGAAGTCTGTCCCCTAGGACCGTAAAAACTATAATTACGCTTAGCTTCTTTGATGCTTCGTCGCGAAAGTTTGTTATGGGAGAAGATATTTCAATCCTCAGACTTGTCGCAATCGCTTTATCCACATGCATGGCAGATAGATAAATTTTATTTTATCCAATTGAGCGAGAGGAGCCGTCATTCGTGACGGTAAACTCCTGCGAGACGCTTATCGGGAAGTTCAATCGAAACTAATGCAATTTCAACCACAAGTCCGATGGAAAATGGAGAGGCGTTTCTGCAACGACCGCCTTAATTCCTCATTTCCCGCTCCTCCCGATAAAAAAAAAAAAAAAAGGAAAACGAAGCGCGTTTCTGCAAAAGGAAAGTAATTATTGCTGCTCGTTAATCTCATCTCGCGGTGTGGAAAACAAGCGAGTAAACAAAAGGAATTGAGACCTCGATGGAGAAGGATGTTACCTGCGTTGTTTCAGCCTATTTTTGCAACTGTTGCGTCTCCGACCGCAACAGTTTTACATTTACGAAGGAAAAGGCAAGCAAATAAAAATTTGTAACTTTTGTTTATAATTTATAAATTTGCACACTCATTCCTAGAAGAATTATCAGGAGGATTGCATTTTGGATACGGATAAGCGAAGCAATTGGGATACGCATTGTCATCACGAGAGATTTGATAAAAAGAACTTTTCTTTATATACGCAAGATTTATATATACATGATATACGTAAGTAATAGCGAAATAAGTCTATTGCGCGTAGAAACAATCATCATTAGTTCTACGTGAACGTCACCGGCGCGATTAGAAACAATAAAGTAAATCATATTTGTTAATATCACAAAGTATTGCCGTTTTTCTCTGCTTTTTCAGCTGCACGCAAGCTATTGTTTTTCCTGCACGCTCGAATGGCAATATATGGAAGACCGCAACAATGTTTATAAAGCGGCTAGAGCATGAAAATATATTATTTGTATTTATCTTCTTTTAGAAAATATGCGTGTGCGTGCGTGTGAATGTGTGTGTGTGTGAATGTGTTTATGTTCAGAAAAATAGAGTACTCTTTCTCTTAAAACATGAAGAAACATTGATTCACTTCTGTTTTGTGAATGTCCTTTATAAACGACAGTTAAACTATTGTCATCAGTCTATAACGTTAGATAATTAATCAGATATTATCGCAGATACGCACTCTACTCACATCTATCAATATCAACTCATATTCTTGCAGAGAAAAATGAAAAAAATAATTTAGAACGATCAATTTTTGCTCCATGAAGAGATACAATGACAGTCAACACATCTGTGGCATGCAGTTTCTTGCAAATCCTAAGTCGCACATATGTACTTTATCTGCGCCGAAAATTAATTAAAAAGAAATATTTTTTATGTTTTATTTTTATTTTTATTGTTATGACATTGAAATTAAAGTATAATATAAATAAGATAAATCAGCATTAGTCTAGTTTGGCTCATAATCATCCTTTTTTATACCATCTTTTAAATTTCATTTTCAAAAAATATTTCATTTTATAATGGCGCGCACATTTGCTAATTTAATATAATCTTCATAATTATCTTTGTTTCTCTCTCTCTCTCTCTCTCTCTCTCTCTCTCTCTCTCTCTCTCTCTCGTCCTATCGCGATTTTGTACACACATGTTATTGTTTCTCTCCATGGATCAAAACTATCTTATTCCTAATATCTTTTGATCACAGATTCTTTCATGGGCGTTGTGACAAATTTGTTGGAAAGTTATCCGATATTTTCTCGTACATTAAAATGTAACGGCTATTAATATAAAAGTAGTATAAATAAAATCACTAACCAAAAATATGCGGTGTATGTTAATTGTAACAACTATTAAATATTAATATTCGCACTGCACCAGGTATATATCACATCTTAGCTTAAACCGAACGCAAATCATCATCATCATCGATGTATTTTACTTCGGAATAATTCGCAAGTACAACTCCAATATAGATATTTAAGTAAAATAGTAAGATGTGAAATAATTATACAAAACGTATATTAATAACGTTAATATATAATATGTCTGCTTTAAGTATGCAAACTAATATCTATAAAAAAATTAAGGTACAGTATGTCCCAGAAGTTGCATAATTTCCTTCAGTTATAAAATTAAAATTATCAATCTAAATTATGATCTGACATTAATGTCATAAGTACTTAGTTATGACTCATTTTAATTCACTTATAATTTAAAAAAAACATTTAATTAATTAAAGTGTCCTTTAATTAATAGTTATTAATTAAAATAATTCTTTAATTAATTACAATATAATAAAATTAAAATAAAAAAAGCTAAAGAAAATGCCAATTTTTAGCTTTTAATCAGATATTTGCTACAGATATTTTCACGCATAAAATTCATTAAAGAGTTTATAATTCAGGAGAAATGCGCGTTACTCGGGACACTCAGTACAGGTGACAAAATTTTCGTAAAAAAAGAATTGACTTTGGAAGACGTCCATCTTTAAACGTTCGACGTCAGAAATGTAAACGGCCAAGAACAACACGTAATTACATGCTCGATGTTTTCGATAAACATTTAGACGGATGTTACATCGGTCACTTCGATTCTGGAAATCGGTTTCGCGGGTTCTACGTATATAAAACCCTCCTCGTCGTTCACGGACTCACCGATTCGGAGCTGCTGCAAATTCGCCACGATCGAATCTACCTGAACTGGCTGATCTGGCGGAGCGGCCTCGTTCCGCAGTTTGCTGAAGTGAAGATAACAGATGCCGCGGTAGCCCTGCCAAGTTATCTCGCTCGGCTTAACGCCGCGCATCAATAGAGCGTTCTTTAGATCACGGACTCTCACACCGGACGAGATGTTAGAGAGCTTCAACGAGAAATCAATATGCGTTTTCATTCGGGCGCGAAGATTTTTACGCCGCCGAGATGCGTTCTTGGTATTGTTTTCCATCTTCGTCTACAACACAAAAGATTTATTTATAAAGAAAACACTATATGGAAACAGATAAAATAAGAAAAGAATAAATAATAAAATATTTTTTAAATTAAATCCATATAAACTTTTATTTAACAGAAAAAGAAAGAGATTTCATTTATTCACAAAATCTTTTATTGATAAAGGTATGAAAATATACTAGAAATTGTAAAACTTGATACATGAAAAGTGCTTACTTGTATTTCAGCATTTGGAGGATTACTTTCCTCTTCAGCTTTTGGCTTCTTATACGTTCGTCTTCGTGGGAAACGTGGCTTGTCAACTTTATCCTTGCTGCTTTCCACGGTGTTATCTGTATTAGGCGCATCTCTCTTCGTATTAAAACGCTTTTTGTTTTTCGGATATTTAACGCGATTTTTTATATACTGACGCGTATCTACGTCGGAATCGACTTCCTTCAGGATTATGATTTTGCCATCTCTGGGGAAAAATAATCGTGTATTTACACGAAATAGCCTACTTAATGTGATTCAGGCAATTTAATGCATACTTTTCATCCATCTCTTTGAGCTGCTGTAATACCTGCATGGTTTTGAGTCTTCTTTCGCTAAGCATATGCCACAGAATGCCACACGGTTTCTTCAGTCTCGACTCTACGTATATAGTTTGCGTCGGCGTGACAATTATATCTACCGGCACGTCATATTCTTTGAACAATTGTGGTGGTAGGTGATCTACAATTTGGCAATCGTGTACTGTTGTGACAACAATCGTGTTTTCTGTTATCGTGCCCATTCTCATCATCATCGCAAACTCGAGATCCGCAAAACCTTCTCCTTTGCCGAGCCTGTATCCATCCCGACTGACGCATACAGATCCCAATACAACAAGATCTACCTAAATAATAAACAAATAGTTGTAGAATTAATATCCCTTACCGTCGAAATAAATGAAACTTAAAAAAAGTCTAAATAATTGTTGTAAGAAAATAGGATGATTTTATATTGTATCTTTAGTGGTGTCAATCAATTTTTACATATGTTTTATCTTTTATCCATTAATATTAAGTAAATTATTATTCTTAAATTATGAGTGAAATATTTACCTTGATATGGGAATCTAGCCCAAGTGGTTTACCCGCTTGCTCTAGACCACGCATGGAAGCCAGTGCTTTCAGCTGTTCTTTCATTGCACTGGCAACTGGTGTAACATGTAAGAACAAGCCTGTTCTCAACCTGGGAATAGGCACGATGATTTCCTTGTTTGCTTCCAGAGCTAAAAACCTTACTGGTTCCTGCGGCTTGTCCGGATTTATCTTTATAACTCTCGCCTTCTTAAATTCATCCAGTTCGATCAATCGCTGCGCCGCCTCTGCAGCGCCTTTGAAGTTCGGAATACGCTTGTATATATTAACAGGGAAATTCACCAGCTCGTTCTTCATCATGTAATCCCATACCTTACGACGGAAACTCGACTTCGTTACCTCCTCAGCTGTAAGAAATTGTTGATGTGAAGGAATCAGCTAACAAATGTAGCAACAATATAGCATATGCTCACATGTATTTCTATAAAACAATTTCAAAATGGTGAAGCACATATACGCGCAAGATACATCTACGTCTCTTGTATACAAACGTACACATGCCCAAATTATTTCTTTTTGATATTTAGAGCTAGAAACGTCAGGGGATTAAAGAGAAACGCCTGTTGCGCTAATCGCAGTGGAAGCCACTCACGTAGGTTCTCCGTCATCTTGACTGGTTCACCAGCAGAATTTTAGAGGGCGAAGGTCCAGGACCCGGAAGAGCGAGATCTCAGGAAGCGTCACTGCGAGGTCTCTTCCGCAAAAATAGACCGCACGACTTATCCCATCCACGCGCGACTCTCTCTCCCCTCCTTCTCGTGTCTATTTCTACGCGGCCCCATGTCCGCAAACTCCGCAACATCGCAATCCTCTAGGGATCCGACTATCTCTCGTCGACGCGAGATATCGTTCGCGAGATGAGAACGCCAGAAAGATGCAACGAACAGCCGAATTTCGACGCGCTGTTTCGCTTACGAGGACGACGTTAGTGGCCGATGGACTACCGCGACAGGAGGCGATAAGACGAATCAGCTGATTCTCGAGCAGCAAACTAGGGAGTTAGAAGCTTCTACTCCCTAGGTCGTTATTTGACCCAATCTAGGATCAGCTGATTCGTCTATTGTATCCAGGAGTCCTACCGCAATTATTCATCCATGTCATCCTCATATTGTCCTCACGACACCCTCATGCTGCTTTTCTATTATTCTCACAATGTCCTCACGATTTGTTTCACATAACGTCATCACGTTGCATTTTCTGTATTTAAAAGAGGCCGGATAATTGGAGGAAAGACAAAAGAACGTTGCTATAATAAACCTTCAATTCTCATCTTCTGCATCTGAAATAAGATGATTGCATATTTGAACATTATTAAAGAGTTAAGAAGCGAATAATCAAAATGTAGAGAGAGTACGAGTCGCTAACGCTGTCCACGTGATTGCTGAACAGTGACGGATGTTGTCAGAAATGTCGAATTTTCTCTTTACATCATATACTTACGGATCCTTGAGTAACGGACGAATTTAATATATTTAGACTATTAATTAAATCTCTTTGAAGCCAAAACGTGATCGACTTTTTTATAAATTACAATTCAAACACATTTTATAAATTTTTCTGTTTTTAATACCAGAGCACATGATTGATTTATAACTTCATCAATTCCCTTTTTATTGCATAAACTTTATATCAATTTGGCTTCTGAGAGGCTCAATCATTTTATAGACTATTGAATTTTTCTAATATATCGAGATTAATTTTAATTTTATTGAAATGATTCATAAAGATGTTTACTTTAATAAATGTTTTTTTTTTTCCTACGACGGACCGCAAAGATTTTGCAGATTTTCACGTTCGCTCCTCATTTCATAAATGGATTCAATGAAATAAATGCAGCGACCCTAAACACGATTACATCCCTGCATTCGTAAGTGCAAGCGGGACGAGCAGTCGGCGCTCGGCTCCGTCGCGAAAAATGGCTTTGCTTGCGAGAAACATCTGCAAGGCGCTCTCCCAGGTAATCACCGACGTTCCTCCGTTGCTCCGTCCAGAATCTCACTGTGTGCATCTTCGAAATGTGAGAGAAGTGCGTAAACTCATGACAATTATGAATAATGCAACTGCTCCATCGACGTGGCGAGGCAAACGATCGCAAGGGCGTCGTATGTTCAGATGCCTTTATATTGTGATATTTTTATCCAAGACGCATCCGCGTGTCGGAAACGCAAGCTTGCTGCTAGCATTGAATGCTACGAACGTATTCCTCGAATCTGTCCAGACGCGCAAATTGGTACACGTCGATCGAGGCGAGCACCCGCACCCACAAGTTCGCTTATCGCGTTATTTGATTAGGGATCAATCTTGTTATTCGTTGAAAAAAAACTATAAATTGGCCATGATTATGCAAGGAGTCGATTGTTCATGAGAAGTGAATCATGAGCGGCAAACTATAGCAGAACCAGTGCTGACTCCAGTTATCTAAAAGGATTAATCCTGTCAGGAGATTCTAAATTTGAAGCGTTCTTAGAAAAAAGAATTATACGTGAAACAGAAGTGTAATAAGTGCTACTTTGAATTCTTTGTATAAATAATTATATTCATATATAATAACAAGTGTATAAATTAATAACAAGCGTATAAATTCTGGTGCAATTATATTTAAAGTACATTCTATTTGTAATATATAACATTTAGATTGTTATGTAGTAAATTATGAATTTTATTGATAAATTGATTTTTCATGTTCCAGGCTGCTCAGAAGAGTACAGTTAGAGCACTGCATGTAGGAACAATACGACAGCAAGAATCAGTAAATATTACTATTTTTCAATTTATAATAGATAATTAGATATATATGTGACATGTGTACTTCTTTCAGACAGTTGAACAAGAAGGAAAGTTAAAATGTACCTTGATACCAGGAGATGGTGTTGGACCAGAACTCGTGGTTGCAGTTCAAAGTGTTTTCAAAGCTGCGGATGTCCCGGTTGAGTTCGAGCCTTACTTCTTGTCTGAAGTAAATCCAACTCTGAGTGCCCCTCTGGATCAAGTCTCCAACAGTATTGCTAGAAACCGAGTTTGTTTAAAGGTTTAGTTATACTTTCTAAATTAATGATATAATATATTCAATACTTTTGTTTTGTGAGCAGCTTTATAGCAATTAATAAGATATATTGGATATCTGTAGCTAAAACATATTTAAAATATTTAAAATATAAACATTTTTCTATCAGTGATAGCAAATTTTTTAAAGAGTGACTGAAAGACAACGATAATTTTGTAACTCAATATAATTGTATGTTGCTTTGCATAACAGGGAATCCTAGCAACTCCGGATCACTCTATGACGGGAGAGTTGCAGACCTTGAATATGAAATTACGTAAGAGCCTGGATTTGTATTCGAATGTGGTGCACGTAAAATCTTTGCCAGGCATCAAATCGCGTCATCAGAATGTGGACTGTGTTATCATTAGAGAACAAACAGAAGGAGAGTATTCTGCATTGGAGCACGAATCTGTTAAAGGAGTGGTCGAGTGCCTGAAGATCGTGACTGCCACTAAAAGCCAAAGAATCGCAAAATTTGCCTTCGACTATGCTGTAAAGAATAACCGCAAGAAGGTCACGTGTGTTCACAAAGCTAACATAATGAAACTCGGCGATGGGCTTTTCCTCAAATCGTGCCAAGAAATTGCCAAATTGTACCCCAGGTACTCCAATAATTTTCTTGTTCATCTGTTAATTTCCTCTTAGAAATGTTTATTATAAAATTATTGCGAAGTACTTTATATTCCTATTTCCTGATGAAACAGGATTACGTTTGAGACGATGATTGTCGACAATTGTACCATGCAGATGGTCTCCAATCCACATCAGTTCGACGTCATGGTAATGCCAAACTTGTACGGAAATATTGTGGATAATCTCGCGTCTGGTTTGGTCGGCGGTGCCGGTGTTGTCGCAGGTGCCAGTTACAGCGCTGAGTGTGTCGTCTTTGAACCGGTAATGATTTTGTTTGTACAAAATAAGATTTATCCAATGTGCAGTTAATATTAAAAAGGATCTCCAGAATTTGATTTTAAAACATGAATTATTAAGATTCGTATTCTTTAACAGGGCGCGAGGCATACGTATTCCGAAGCGGTCGGCAAGAACGTCGCGAATCCGACGGCGATGTTACTGTGCGCGGTGAAACTTCTGAATCATGCGAATCTCAAACGTTACGGCGAGCAGATTCGGGAGGCGTTGAACCGCGTGTTGAATGACGGAAAAGTATTAACTAAGGATCTGGGCGGGCAAAGCTCGACGACGGACTTCACCGCCGCCGTGATAAATAGTCTGCGCTAACGATAAAATCTGTATAATATAATAATGTAGACCTTGCGTCCTAAACTCATTTTTGTTTGGAATGACTGTGCAAATCGTAGTGCCGTACCCGTTATAGAGTGTAATTAACTTACATACATAAAATTTGTAAAGCTATATCATCTTAGGAATCTATAATGATGCAAATTCTCATTTGCAACAGTAACCTTCTGTATGTTCTACGAACAGAAAGAAATCCAAAGTTTTTTGCAATTATTAAATCGCAGAAGTCCAACTGTGATGAGCAGACTGCATTAGTTGTATAATAGATCAAAATAGGCACAATTGTACCATATCTACATATAATAAATTACGCTACCTTGTAGCCTATTAAAATGTTTCTTTATTTCATCGGAAATAATAATACAGATAAACATATCTTTACATTTCATAATAGTTTCTAAGAAAAATGAAATAAAATTGTTAAAAGCTAATGATGAATTATAATGAATAAGATATATTTTTAATTATCGATTATTAATATAATTTTCTCAATTATTTTATTTTTGCTTTTATTTTTTATATTTGTGAAATAAATGACTCATAATATAATTTATGAACAAATATATAAATATACAAATATGTTATAAATCATAAATAAAAATAAATATATAATTAAGATGGATTATTCAGAAAATAGAATTTCTGTTCACGAAAATTGGAATTATGAATGATGTATATAGTTCAGTGAAATAGAATCACGATGACGTATATAGTTCAGTAACAATACGTGTCCATTGACAGTTCGGCATCTGTCTGTATCAGCTGATCGGAGTCTTCGCTTACATATTGCACATATGTACGTCGTACAAACGAGAAATAATATAGGAGCAAAATAACTTGCATTGTCAATGAATCCCGACAACGCAGTGGAATTAATATATCAAGACATTATCAAATACCAGCTTCAAGTGAATGCATTAATACAAGTAAATATATATTATCGTGATACATAGAATATAACCTAATTTCAATGTTGATATTGACAAAGCAAACATTGACAATAACGAGAGATATATCGCGAATTATATTAGAATAAATCTAATTAATGCTCTGCGTTTAATAAATTACTTATTTATTGCAAAGGACATACAGCAATGCAGTGGACCGTTGGAGATGTTGGACGAGCTCAATGCGGAGGGCAGAGCCAAAATAGCAATTTTGAAATTCTCCATAGAGCATCTGGCATCCATCGCCGAAACCGAGACAGATGAAAAGAAAAGAGTCGAACTGCTATCCGCCGTGAATAATTACAAGGAGCAGCTGAACACTTCCTTGGCAGCCTTCCGCAAGGCCAATGTTATCAGCGCATGTGTTATTGACAAACTAGCGAGAGAGAATCTGTTCTCTATGTCGGAGGAGCAACAAAATGCTCTCCGTAGACGGCACGATAAACAAAGTTTGACGAACGCGTCCAGCCAAGTGACAGACAAGTTGCTCAGCATCTCCAGGCATCTAGCCGAAACAACTCAAAGAAGTGCTGACACATTGGATACTCTGTGTACGTATCCTATCTCGTTACTCGATTGTAAGTTGATGGCACACTATTCTATGAATTGTTATTGTTTCAGTGACATCTTCGGACAAAGTCGGTAGCACTAAAGACGAGTTGGAGCATCAGCAACAAGCTATAGTACAATCAGGAAAACTTTTAGGGAAATATGGTAGACGAGAAGTTACTGACAAAGCGCTGCTCGCATTGGCATTTGCCTTTTTTCTTGCCTGCGTATTTTACATTCTACAAAAAAGATTATTTTGAGCATGGAGCGTTTATATGATGATATCGAACTGTTCACATAACACAAATACAAATTCTGTATTATATATAACAGGATAGGGAAGAAGAAAAAATGTG